>CAUYQG010006503.1:0-65876 GCA_963574415.1 Tarsius wallacei
AGACCCACCTGGGCAACTTGGTGAGACCTCATCTCTACAATAAATCAAAAAATTAGCCGGGTGTGGTAGCGCGCACCTGTAGTTCCAGCTACTTGGAAGGCTGAAGCGGAAGGATCTCCGGAGCCCAGCAGGTCGAGACTACGGTGACCGGGAGCGGCCACTGCACTCCAGTCTGAGCGACAGAGACTCCAACTAAAAAAAAAAAAAAAGTGTATTTATTTTTACATGTTTAAACTTCAGTCACCTTCAAAGTACTCTCTATTTGATGCAACACCTATCGAGATGCTTTTTCCACCGCCTCAAAACAGTTTTTGAACTTTAAGCCATTTAGTGTCTGCCAATTTTTGTTTCACCTCCTCCACATCAGCAAAACATTTCCCTTTGAGACTTTTTAAAGTTGGGAAACCAAAAAAAAGTCACTTGGGGCAAGATCAGGAGAATAGGGAGGATGGGGTACAGAGTTCATGCTGTTTTTGGTCAAAAACTGCTGAACACTCAGCGTAGTTTGGGCAGGTGCATTGGTAAATCACCCATTATGAAGTGGGCAAACTCATTGGGAGAATCTCCAAAAATAATTCACTGAAGCCAAATGCAGCCTCTCACAACAACGCTAGTTGGTACACTGATGCCGATGGGCTCCTAGAACACTTACTTAGCCAGGAAAGTCTATACTACAAGGGGTCTGCCCTCCAAAAGAAAACAACAAAAAAAGATAATTCTGGTTTTTTTGGGTCCCCCCCTCATATATTTGAGCAAGGCCTTCATCATTTAGATCTATCCTCTTTCTACTGCAACATCCATCACTCTGTCAGAAAGTTGTTTTTTTTTAACAGCTAACTTAGCAAAACTGCTATTGTGATAGCTCATTTTCTTGGTCTATTGTCCATTTGGCCCCCACTCTCTGGAAGATATGCAGAAAGGTCCATATCCTTATTCACACAACAAAGAAATTGCTTAGTAAGATCATCAAGGAGCTGATTGGCGTCTGGGGGGTGTCAGGAACTGCTTTGCGTTAATAAAGGCTTTTTGTTCTCGAAAAAGTGTTTTAACAAAGGCTGTGCTAAGTGGACAACATCTCCATAGCTCCCTGGACATATGTTTTGACTGTGCTACTTCGGCACACAAAAGTCAGCATATGGCATCCCTTCTCTCTCCCCGTGGAAAGTGACAGGCCAGGGCATGTCTGCCTCACCGGCTGTTGCTCTTGCTCTGGAAAATGGAGTGTTGGAGCCGTCACTGCCAGTAAATCTTCCTCACTGGGCTTCCAGCAAGTCTGGCCTTGTCGACCCCTCTGTGGGTGACAGCAGAAGGCAGCCAGCCTGCTCTCCCGTTGAACAACCTGACGGCACAGCCGCTGAGGTTTGCATTTGAAGTTAAATATAGCCCCACACATCTTCCAGGGTCACACGTGGGTAGTCTCAAAGGGCAAAAAGGTCATGAGATGATTTTTCTCAGGGGAGAAACCACTTCCATCTCCTGTCCTCGAGCTGCCCAGTTTGCCGGGGATGAGAGAGGCCTGCAATGAATTGCCTTCTTAGATCCTTCCATCAGTGTGGCCTGAGGTGAAGGCTGAGGGAAACAGTGGGCTCAGCACTTCCTGGTCTTACTCCTCTCTTTCTACTCAGAGTCAGCCCGCCCCACCCTTGTCCTTTTTATTGCTGACAAGTCAGAGTGTCCAGGAAACAGACCCAGAGCCGGGAAGAGGTTAAGGGGAAAGAAAGAAATCTGGGGAGAGGAGAGGGGCTGGGATTGAGGCCTTGAAGAACAGATTAGCGCTGGAACATCAGCCTCCTGGGAATAGCAACAGCCTTCTGAAGGGATGTCACAGAGTGGCCACCTGCCTTCCAACCACCAGTCTTGTATTGACTGTTGAATTTGATTTTTAAAAATATGGATATGACAACATTGCTACCTCATCCCACTCAATAGCAAGCTAATTGAAACAGATGCTGGAGAGGGTGTGGTGAAAAGGGAACACTTCAACACTGTTGTTGAGAGTGTAAACTAGTGCAGTCTCTGTGGAAAACAGTGTGGTTATTCCCAAAAGATCTAAAAATCAACCTTCCATACGACCCCGCAATCCCCCTTCTGGGAATATACCCAGAATAACTCACATCACTCTATAAAAAAGATACCTGGACATGTATGTTTATTGCAGCATTGTTCACAGTAGCAAGAACATGGAACCTACCATGCTGCCCATTAAAAGAGGACTGGATAAAAACAGGTGGTACATATACATGATGGACTATTACGCAGCCATAAAGAAGAACAAAATCATGAACTTCACAGCAACCTGGATGGACTTAGAGTCTATAATACTGAGTGATCTTTCACAAAAACAAAGAACTGAGTATCACTGTTCTCACTCATAAGCAGACCTTGTACAATTATAGTAATTCTGTAAGAAAAGGATTGGCAGTAGCGGGAAACTGCTGGGAGGGGGGCGGGGAAGCGGTTTGGCAGTAGTGGGAATCTGCCTGGGGAAGGGAGGGCACACCTCACCAACAGGGTTACCTGCATAATGAACTTTTGTTTACCTAACCCTGAATTGTACCCCACATCTTAAAAAAAAAAAATTAAAAGTTAAAAAAAAGAAAGTGCTCTCCCCCAATATCAACCAGATAAAGTAAGGCTAGAGAGCATGTTTATGGTGGAATAATCTCAATCTTTCCCAAGCTTATTGTTTTCACATCATGGCATGCATAGAAAAAGACATCTGAGGATGCCCTGTAGTAAACGGACAAGCCTGCAAGCTGAGAGATCAAACCTAGAGATGACACGGTGGTGGGTGGAGAAAAGGCGCTTCTGATTTACCTGAATCCAGTTACTCTGCATCCTCTAAGGAAAAGCAGATGTTCAATCAGAATAGCTTGGAATTCTTCTAGGGACTGATGCTCATGTGACCTGTTCTCCCCTTCTTTGTTACCTATTGCCCTTCTTTGACTGACTGACTGGCTCTTTCATTAATCAAAATCTGTCCTCAAGGATTTCACCTTCAGTTCTAGGAAAAAGGAACCTCAGGGCAGCAGAAAACTCATGAAGAGGGGGCATGGTCAGCGTATACTTACTGAAAAATGTTCCTACGTCAGTCTCTCAAATGTGTAGTGCGTACTGGAATCACCTGGAATTTTTTGTACAGGGACAACCTCTCAGACCGCCTGATCTCAGGTGACAATCAGTAATCTGCATTTTACCAACCCTCTTCCCCATCCCATCCCCAGGTGGTCCACAGGTCACACTTGGAAACCCACCCCAAACAGTGTCCCTCTTTCTCCTTCTTTGGGAAGCTTAGAGTCATACTCCAAGAGTGTGTGGAGTATATCTTCTCTCAAGACTTAGGTCCCTGTATTTCAGTACCAAGCAAACATTTCTAGCCTTCTGTTTCCCAAAGGACAACCAGTTTCAAAGCCATATCTCCAAGGGGGACAGAATTTTCTTGCTATTCTTCCTGATTGTGTTCAGGGCTGGAGGCAGCTCAAGGGCCGATTCCAGACATGCTGAAGGATGGCCCTGTTCACATGCCCTGTTGCCGCTCCTGATCCTTGTGTGCATGGAGGAAATCACTGCAGAGTTGAAAGGACAAAAGACCCTTTGAACCTGCCTGATACCTACAGTAACAGCTGGGAGACAAAAACAAGTGCGTTATAAACTCATGTCTCAAGTCATCCAATATGGACCTGCCATCTTAAAAACGGGTCCCAGAACACCTTACATCTTATTCATCCCTGAGGCCTGGCAGATGCTAGCAGTCCTGTCTAGCACTTTAATTTCTTCATCCCCTTTAACAGGTCAAATCCTAGGGTAACCATATAATTGTCCAAGCCACATACTGTTAAGAGTGAACAAAGGGTATGGTTGGATGAAACAAAAATATGTGCCAGACTGTCCTGGGCACCCAACCTAATGCCTGCTTCCTTAAGGGGAGGAATTAACTCACACAATGTAAATGGAGATAAATTCTGCAATTTTGGCCCATTTGAGAAGGATAAAAGAAGTATGATTCCACCATGTGATTCCCAGCCTGGGGTACGCTGAGCTGAGAGTTCAGATTTTGCTCTACTGCTGCCCTGCTGTGGCCCTTGGACAACCACTGACCTCTCTGGTCTTGTCTCTTGCTCTCTCAAATGGGCTGACCCTTCCAGATCATTTCTGGGGCTCAATACTAATGAAGGGGTTGTGGGCCCCCCAGTTTTCTTTCTCCTCTTCTTTGTCTTGCCCTTTCCTTCCAGCAACTATTTTTCATTCTGCACCAACTTGTGAACGGCAGCGCCTGTGGTTATTAGTACTAATTTCCAAGCTCCTGTTTTAACATGCCAACTAGCTCAGGAACAAAATCAAAATGAATGTTAATTGTGGGCGTGCCATTACTATGGGGTATTTCATCCTCAGTTGCCTACCTGTCACTCTCCTCAAGCGCACTGTGTAATGAGTCCCTTTGCGTGAGGCTGGGAGCTTACAGATTCCTTTAGTGCAAAGACATAGATAATCATGGGTGCTATCCAAGTGAGTTATAGCATCTGAATTGAGCTCTTCAAGTTCTGGCAACAGCCAGAAGGCTAAAAGAAGCTCTCTCTTAACGGTGGCAAGAGCCCAGAATTGCCTCAGTTTAGAGTGATTAAGAGCTTCTCCGAGTTTCATCCTATTGCCTTCTGAGACAGCAGCCAAGATCGCAGGGAGGGGTGAGATACTGCAAACTGCACCGGGAAAAGGGAGGAATCAGAGGATCTGAACAGCTTCACTGAGTCCTTGCTCCTCTGTGTAAAGAGGACATCACCATTGGCTCTAGAAAATGAAGAGAAGATGCTTTACGTATGTAATTTGCTAATGATCTGATAGGACTGTTTGTTTAGAACCATCCTTTGATACAGTCACTGTCCATTTTATAGGGTCCTGAAGTGAAGAATACTTTTGTTTGTTTGAATCAGAGTCTCACTCTGTCACCCAAGCTGGAGCTCAATGTCATGATCAAGGCTACCGCAGCTTCAACCTCCTGGGCTCAGGCACTCCTTCTGCCTCAGACTTCCAAGTAGCTGAGACTATAGGCGTGCGCCACCACACCTGGCTAATTTTTTTATTTATTATAGAGACAAGGTCTCGCTAAGTTGGCCAGGCTGGTCTTGAACCCCTGGGCTCAGGCAGTCCTCTCGTCTTGGTCTCCTAGAATACTGGGATGACAGGCATAAGCCACTGCACCTGATAGCTTTTCTTTTTTAAGTGATTGGGGGAGGGAAAGGCAAGAGAAGAATAATATTTTGTGACATGTAAAAATTTAATGAAATTCAAATCTCAATGTCCATAAATAAAGTTTTAGTGGAACACAGATCACAACCATTGGTTTACACATCCATGGCTCCTTTCCACTGTTAACTACAGAGTAATTGCCGAGAAAGAGCCCTCACAATGTTCTCAGAGCTGTACCCTGCTGTTCAGTGCCCTGTAAATCACAGTGATGCCCTTGTGGCTCAACAGTGTTTCAGCTGCTACCTCCACTGCCATACTTGGACATGTTATTTTATTTTTATCACCAGCTATTCCAAAGACTTCGAAGTACAGAGAACAAAAGCACAGGAGACGTGCGTGTGTCTGGGGCATTCGCTTCCAGCTCCATCATTGCTGAGGATTTTGTAAACACTTGCAGGCTTCAGAATTCTTCAATTTACTTTGGTTGCTTTGCTTTAAATTTTTATTCCATTCTTACATTAAAGGTGTGCAGGGAGAGACATTTGAGATGAAGTGGAATTAAGCTACATGATTGCACTAGACTCACCTAACACTTGTTTTCATATCTGTGTCTGGTATCCAAGAATATCTGTTCTAACAATTTAGGAAATCTACTTTTGTGAATGGACAATTTTCTCTCTTGGTATGTAAGTATGTACATAATAGCCTTTGCCTCTTGACCCACAAAGTCTGGTATATTTATTATCTGGCCCTTTCTAGAAAAAGTCTGCCTACTGTGACTTTAAAAAGTTCCCATCTCTCCTAGAAAAGTTCAGAGCCTCAGTGTCCACTGGCTCTCATGCCTGAGTCCATCCCTTCTGCTCCAGTCTGACCTCACATGTCCAATTCCCCCACATGTGCTCTATGCCCTATGTCGCAGCCACAGCCGGAATCCCAGGTGCCAGATGACCAACTTCTCCCATCTCTTTGCCCTGACAGGGTCTACTTCCACATTGACTACTGGGTGAAGGAGGGGTATTCTTTTCCCTGACTTTATGTGCCCCCTTTGAGCACTTGCTGCATACCAGGGCCACTTTACACAGAGTGGTAATAATAGCTGCCTCTCAGCCCATGAGGTAGATATTGTTACCATCTCCATTTTACAGAGCACAAAATAGACTGAAAGAGGTTAAACAACCTGCCAAGGCCATATAGGCAGAAAATAGCAAATCCAGGCTTTGAGTTCAGACAGACAAGTTCCAGCATCAACACATTGAATGCTTTGCCACAGGGGCTGTCTGAAAATGTGCCTGGCCCCTTGCAAACTTCCTCTGGCCCTCTGTGGAGGCTGTCTAGGTGATCTGATTTGAAAAGGGAGGTGTCATAGCTGGTGGTCCAAGGTTGGTTGGGGCCAATCAATTAAATGCCTTTGAGTCCTGGGTTCAGTCTCTTCTCCTTCCCTCTCCTTGCTGTCCTGTGTAGGTAGTAATCCGAGTCAGGGAGTCTGCCCTGCAGTTCTCAAGAAGCTGCCTCATGTGGTCTATACTTGGGTAAGGGGCTAGGGCATGTTGGCATGCCCCCAAATGTGTCTTTTCAATAGACTTTATTTTTGTAGGACAGTTTTAAGTTTATGGAAAAATTGAGAAGATAGTACAGAGAGTATCTATTACGCTATTCCTAGTTGCTCCATCAGTAACATCTTACATTAGTATGATAATTTGTTATAATTAATGAGCCAATATAAATACATTATTATTAACTAAAGTTAATAGTTCATTTAGATTCTTCTTTCTCTCTCTCCCAGGACCCCATCCAGGATACCAGAGGACATTTCATCATCATCATCATGTCTTCTTAGGCTCTTCTTGGCTGTGGCAGTTTCTTAGGCTTTCTTTGTTTTTGAAGACCTTGACAGTTTTGAGTTGTGTTGGTTTTGAGTAGGCATTTTGTAGAAAGTTCCTCACATATTTTGTGATTTATTTGAAGTTTTCCTCATGGTTAGACAAGGGTTGTGAGTTTTTTAGAGGAAGACCACAGAAGTAAAGTGCTATTCTCATCACATCATATCAAGGGTATTTGCCATCAACATGGCTTATGGCTGTTGATATTAGCTGAGGTCATGTTTGCCTAGTTTCTCCAGTGCAAAGTTCCTCCTTTTTTGACCATAGGTCAAAAGTCATATTCTCCAGTTGGCTTTCTCAGCAACAGAGCCGACATTTTAACTTCTGTTTGGTTATCTTTTGTGTCTTATTTCTCAATTTATTCCATGCTTGGGAAAAGAAGAAATAAAAGAGTGTTATGTATTAAACCCCTAAGGCCTCAATGTTATCATCCTGAAAAAATACTACACATCCTTTACGGCTCACCCAAGGATCACCCCACTTTCAAGCTTCCCCTAATCCCCAGAGACAGTCACTGTGTCATCCCAGATGCTCCCACAACATCTGCCTATCTCTCTCGTGGGACTTTTCATTTGACTGTTATGATTCGTTGTTCCTGTGCTTGCCTCCACTGGATGGTCAGTTTCTCAAGGGCACTTGGCATGTTCTTTTAAACTCTATGTCCCTGAAACTTGGCCCGGAGTCTGGAATTTAGAAGACTTTTAGTAAATGTTTGCAGAATACAGAATCATTCATTCCAAATCTCCCATCAGTGAAGGTTGTCTGACTCCTCCAGGATGAAGATTTATCGGGACTCTTCCTGGTGATGATTTGAGGAAGGCATTCCCACCTAAGGATCAATTCATTCTCTTTTCTGCTCTTTGGAAAGGAGAAAGAGCTGCTTAACTGATATAGCTAGAATAACACTTGGGTCCAGAACCCATGTTCAATTAACACTACGACTCTAGCATTATTTAGCAGTTGTCATTGAATAAACAGCAAAAGGAAGATAGTCTTCCCTAGGTACTGTGTTTTCTGTTGGTTAAGTCTTTTAAAACAAATCTCTAAAAAGGAGTGTAATATTAGAAACAGATAGATAGTAATCATAATGATAGCTATCATTGTTGAGCAAGCTATGATTTGGCTATTTGTTCTGTCTAAATCTCATGCTGAAACTTGATCTCCAATATTGGAGGTATGGCCCAAGGGAGGTATTTGGGTCATTGGAGAGGATCCTTCTTGAATAGATTAATTTTCCCCTTGGGGGTGAATTGGTTCTCACTCTATTAGTTTCAGAAACAGCTAGGGTTTTTTTTTTTTTTAAGCCTGGTACCCTTTCTCTCTCTCTCTTGCTTCCTCTCTTGTCTTGTGATCTCTGCACACACTGGCTGCTCTTCACCTTCTACCATGAGTGGAAGCATCAGGGGCCCTCACCAGACACCCAGTCTTAAACTTTCTAGCCATCAGAATTGTGAGCCAAATAAGCCCTTTTTAAAATATATAAATTACCTTGCTTCTGGTATTTCTTTATAGCAACACTAAATGAACTAAGACAAGCAAATATCATAAGCACTGTGCTAGGTGTTTCATGCATTAAGCTACACAATTGTGATATTTAATTCTTATAGCTATGCAGGATAGGTTGCTACATCATATGTATCATACGTATCATATGTATCATACATATCATATGTATCATATGACTAGAAGCCATATGTATCATATGATTAGAAGCCCAGAGGCATGAAGCAATTTACTCAAGATAACACAGCTATTATAGATCTGGACCTAGATGGGTCTATTCCAAATTCATTCTATCTCTACTGATTCTACAGATTCTACTGATCTCTACTGATTCCTTTCATAACTTTCTGCTTTTCCTCATTTTCTGTTTCTGTAATTAGCTGAGTCTAAGAAACCAACGTGAGAAAGGATACAGTATTGGCCAACAGAACACAACAGATGGACCGAAGTTCTGTTCTTTTTTCATAAATAAGACTCCATTTTTATAATTTTGCCCTAAGGAATGCTGACTCTAAACTATTTCTGTACATTTTTTTCTAAGTCTTCACTAATATGACTGACTGTTTTCTTGATTTTAAGATGCACATTTTCCCACATTTTAACACCATCTAAAACTGGAATATGTCTTACAATTTTATTCAGCATGGAATGAAATCAAGTTTTTCAAGAGGGGATTTGCAGATTGTTCTATTTAAAGTTGTCTCAGGTTGGTACTCTTACGTACTTGAGTTCAAGTTGCCCAAGGAGTATTTTTGCCCCACCAACCTTCATTCAGTGCAAGCGAGATAGGCAAGTCTTCTATTATTCTTTTTGTGGAGTAGGTTTAGGTTTATTTCCCATTTACCCCATACACTGAAGGTATAACCTTTGGTAGTACATCTTTATTTGCAGAGTTTTTTAATATTGTTACATTACTGTTACATGAAATGGAGATGTTTGGCCAGGCATGGTGGCTTATGCCTATAATCTCAGATACTCCGGAGACTGAAGCAGGAGGATTGTTGGAGCCCAGGAGGTCGAGGCTGCAGTGAATTGTGATCACGCCACCACACTCCAGCATAGCAATACCCTGTCAGAGAGAGAGAGAGAGAGAAAGAGAGAGAGAGAGAGAAGGAAAGAGAGAAAAAGGAAATAAAGATGTTCTATAGTTAATGGTATGTTAGGTCCAATAATGAAATACAATATTTATTGAGATCCAATGTTAGTTTCAAGCAGTGTGGTATCTAGTCTCCAAAATGACCTCCACTGATTCTTGCCTCCTGATATTCACCTCCTTGTGAGTTTCTTCCCATATTGAAAAAGGTTGACCTGTGCAATGAATAAGATATTGTGGCCATGTGTGAATTCCAATACTGGATCATAAAAGATCTTTCTGTTTCTGTCTTATTCTCTTTTGCATCACTCACTTTGAAAGAAGCTGGCTGCCATGTTGTGAGGATACTCAAGCAGTCCCATGTAATGGTCATATAGCAAAGAGTGAAGATCTTCTGCCAACTTCTGGTATGAACTGCCATTGCATGTGAATGAGTCAACTTGAAAGCAGAGCAAGCCTTCCACCCCAGTGAAGCCTTCAGAAGATTGCAGTCTTGGTCAACATCTTGCTGCCACCTCATGAGAGACCACCAGCTAAACTGCTTCTGAATTTGTGATTCACAGAAACTGTGAGATTTTAAATGTTTATTATTTTAAGTCACCAAATGTTGGCGCAATTTGTTCTATAACATTGATAACTAATACAAAGCTAGAAAAATATATTTTGAAACAAAAGGTGTTACTTGTATTTCCAAAAGTAGTTTTTAGTTCCTTGTTTTTGAATTATCTCTTTTCCAAATTAGTAAGGGAATTTCTATTATTTTCAGAAGAACTAAAGAAACTATGAATATTTTTTCTGTCTAATATAAGGTTCAAGACTTGCAAGTGACTTTATGTTGTATATGTACATGTTACATAATGCTATGTTATGTACATACTTCAGACTTTACAGCTTCATGGAATAGGTGACAATGAAATAGGTAGGAATAAAGTATGTATTTTTTTAAAAAGAATGTGATAGTATTGCTTGAATTATTTTTAAGCCAGAGGAATATTTTACTTGCAAAGATGTCCTTAATTACCCCCAAAATGTCTTAGTTGAGAGTACCAGCTAAAGAGCTATATTAGGTTACTCATAAGTATTGAAGAGACCATGCTCACCCCTGGTTGCTATTTTAAGCTCTGTATTTGGAGATACTGCAGTTCTTTCCTTTGGGCTTGCTGACACAATTACATTTTAATGACTATTTAATGAACATACTCTTTGGAAAGTCTATTGGTTTTTTATGTCATCTTTGGAAAAAGCCAGCTTGTGTTGTCCTGTGCCCAAGATATCAACTGAATTAAAATAGACAAATATAAATTAATATAATATTTTCCTCTTTGGTATTCAAATGGATTGTTTTAACCTTTATTTTGATTTTTTTGTTGATTGTCATAAAAATCCAGTGGTTTCTAAATTTTGGTTCTCATCAAAGTGTCCTATGGAGGTGTTTCTTTTACTTTTAAAAAATATAAATGCTGGCCCTCTTCTTGATTTCCTAAATTAGAATCTGCAGGGGTGGGACTTGGAAACATGTATTATTTTAATTAACAAACTTCAAGTTGATTCTTTTTGAATCATTCCAGCATATTGACACCAATGAGTACATCAGAAACCATTGCATCCACTCCCTGCTCATCCACCTCCACCTTCTATCCCAGCTTCCAAGTCTGCAGAAAGGGAAGATATAGACATATTTATAGAGCCAAGGAGACATATCTGCAAGAAGAGATCTTAGAAATGATCTGGTCAATGTACCCTCATTTTTGAGATGAGGAGACCCCTACTTTGTGGGAAAAGTGAAATGACTTTCTTTCTTGGGGGTTTTGTCATTCTATTAGTATTATGAAAGTGTAGCTGAAAATTACATGTTAGCAAAAACAAATGCAAAAACCAATGATTGCCACAAATCTTCATTCTAAAGGAGGAGTGTCATTTATCTTCTGGACAGCACCGCATTTTAATTGAGAAAGGCGAGGTCTCCTCACTTTGCAAGTGGTTTCATGATAGCTTTCTTGAGGAGAATTTTCTACTGATGAATATAAGTAGAAATACAAATACATCTTCTTTTTAGACTAGGCAAAGAATTGGTTAGATTATTTTTAACTCAGAAGGAAATGTTTTACTTACCTGGGCGCAGATAAGAAAAAGAACTAACTCTGCATTACAAGTAGCAGAATTTCTGGGTTAGAGACTCATAGCCTGAGAGAGAGGAAGCAACAGGTAGGAATTTGAAGACAAGTAACAGGCCACCGGATCTCTGTGAGTATCAGAAGGTGGGAAATTTAAAAGGGAGAAATGCCCATGAGGGGGTTCTATGGTGACAGTGGTCGGGAAAATCTGGTACTGTGGTATCTCATGCTATGGTATTGTGACTTACAATAAGAAATATATATTTGGTCTAGTTTCTTGGCACAGAGCTCCTAAAACCCTAGGAATCTCTCAAGTAGCATCTTTTTCAATGGTAACTGGGGGCCTGGGAGCTCCTGGATAGCCTTAAGATGGGACTTGTTGCCAGGGAAATCAACTTCAGTCCCATCTTCCCCCTTACTCCTCTACCT
Source organism: Tarsius wallacei (assembly GCA_963574415.1). Classification (NCBI taxonomy): domain Eukaryota; kingdom Metazoa; phylum Chordata; class Mammalia; order Primates; family Tarsiidae; genus Tarsius; species Tarsius wallacei. The sequence goes on from CAUYQG010006503.1 coordinate 12,204, forward strand.
ATGGAGGGAGGAGAGGGGCTGAAGTCTGAGTTGATTACCAATAAGCAGTGATTCAATCAATTGTGCCTCCATATTAACACCTCAGAATAACTCACAGGACAGGGTCAGAGCGCTTTCCAGGGTGCTGAACATATGGACAATGGCATGCCCTGAGAAGGTATGGAAGCTCCGCACTCCTCCCCCACACCTTGCCCCATGCATCTCTTCCATACAGCAGTTCCTAAGTTATATCCTTTGATAATAAATTAGTAATAATGTGTAGAGCACTTTCCTGATTTCTGTGAACCACTTTAGCAAATAATCAAACCCAAGGAGGACTCATGTAACCCCCAATTTATAGCCAACTGATCAGAAGTACCAGAGGCCTAGACTTTCACTTGACACCCAAAGTGGGGAGCAGTCTTGTGGGACTGAGCCCTTAACCTGTGGAATCTGACTCTAACTCCAGATAGTGTCAGAACTGAAATGAATTATAGGACTCCCAGTTGGTGTTAAAGAATTGGTCAGTGTAGGACAAAGCCCACACATCTGTACTGAGTGTTGAGAGTATAGCAGGAGAAAGCAGACAGTTTGTTTTTTCCTGTCATATACATGCTCAATGTAATGCTATTGCCTGAATTGTGCTGTAATTCTCTCCCCACTCTCTCAAGTTTTACTAAAATGCCTTTTGCACACACAATCTTATGTTGATGCTGTTTTGGAAATGAAGAAAGGGACAACATAGGATGAACTAATAAGGCATGAACTCAAGGTAGAGTTCAGTGGAAGAAGATGAGAGAGAGAGAGAGAGAGAGAGAGAGAGAGAGAACCAAGAGGAATCTAACCCCTCATAGCCATCCAGGACTGAACTTCATAAAGAATGTTGGATAGGCTCAAGTAATTTTTTTCAGATGTTAAAGGGATGGGTGACCCCACAGAAGAAAAACCTGGGAACCAACATCCCAACAGCAGGCACTTGGATTACATTATAAGTTTTCTATGAAATAAAAGAACTCATGTCATGCCACACACATTCCTGCCACATGAAAATCTCGGGTCCTAATGGACATTACCCCCAGAAACTGAGACTTCCCTCCCTCTCATATACATCCAGCTGTTCTTTGGACACTGTTTCCATGCTCCCCAAAGAATAAAACCATAAGTACTCCATCACAAGGAAGACAGGTTTACAATAGCTGGGGGCAAATGCTTAATTTAAACCCCAGGAAAGAGCCAGTGTTGTCAAGGGAGAAGGGAGGGATCCCCCAGCTCTTCCCAGCCTTTGTATTCTGTGATTCTTAGGAAGAAAGGGGTCAAACCCTGGTTTTCTACAGTGATGAGTAAAATGGCCTGGCTGGATGTCAGAGGCCTGCTAAATCTTGCAGCTGGCAGGGAAGGAACAGAGAACTTCCAAGGAACTGGCTCAATCTGTATGTATGATGCGTTCATGTATACTGCCTGCATATAGATTATGTAACATCTGTGACATGCAGAGAAGGGCTTTGGGTTCCTGGGAAAGAAAGAAGCTCAGAAATAGACTATTTCAATAGTAGCACAAATCAGGATAGAGATTCTGGTCTCATACATAGGATGATATTAGCTACCAGAGGATACATGGCAGCCGAGAAGCATGTGTGAAAACAAAGGAAGTCATTTCCATAGTCAGGACCCCTACCGGAAGCTCAGAGAGTCAGGGGTTGCCTAGCAACGGCAGAGTTTTCCTGTCTTTTTATTTACTCCTGTCAAAAGCATGATATCTCTCCCCCCTTTTCTTCTGGACTTTCATTTTTCACCTAATTTTACCTGAAATTTGGTAGGAACCCAGTGTAATTTGTTTAAGTCTCGTAGGGATGCTGGTTGGAGACAGATCGTTCTTCACAGGGAAACTGAGCTTAGTGAAACTAAGTCCAATGCCTGTGAAGCATCTGGTTGCACCTATAGCTCTGCTAATTCCTACTGTGGGCGAAACATGATAACAAAGGCTCATAGCTAGGAGAATGGAGGTGACATGGTCCTCAATGCTTGAAAAAACAACAGATAACTGAGCCACTTGTACAAACTTGTATGATTATTCCTACTGCAGGCCATCATGATATTTTAGAGAATCAGGCATCGTCTCCCAATCCAAGATCCACCCCTGACTACCTGCAGTCACTTATACTTCCAACCTCTACGAGAAATCAGCTCCCATCTGCCCCAGATATGGTGCTGTCACGAGATTTGGTGAGAAGGTGAAAGAAAAATAGTGAATTATAAAGACTCTTGAGGATGGGATCACCACTTTTTCATTTCTATGTACCTTATAGGTACCTAGTGATAATTTCTTAAAAATATATTAGATGCTCAAAAAATGTTCATTTCATTGAGTAATAAGAATCACCTATATTTCTACTGAGCTGCATGGTATCAAGCCTTTCCCATTCCATTGCACCATTTTGCCTGGATATTAAAGGAAAGGGTTCTCAGTGTGTTGGTGCATTACTGTGATTCCAGCTACTTGGAAGGCTGAGGTGAGAGAATTGCCTGAGCCCAGCAGGCTGAGGCTGCAGTACCTGTGAGCATGCAACCGCACTATAGCCTGGGCAACAAGGTAAGACTTCAACCCCCCCCCCAAAGAAAACAGAAAGAAAAGAAAAAAAGGGGGTTGTTCCCCCAGAAGAAAGGCTTGAAAAGGACATCTCCCTAGCAAACACCTAGATTACATTACAAGATGCTTTATATGAAACAGGAGAGGTGATATCCTTGCATATATGCACTGTGTATACCAAAGGTCCAGCTATGTACCCATCCAATGCATTCCTGCCATGCGGAATGCTGAAGGCATTAAATGGATGCAATATTCCTGGCAGCTTTGAGGATGATGGAAAAGGGAGTTCATTGTTCTTTCATGTGTCCGGTCAGATCACTTTTGGATTATTTTATGGAAAGAAGATGTTCTTCCTTTCCTTGAAACTTTGAGCTTTTGAATTGAGGAGAAGGGGAGAACTTTACTGGGGAAGGAAGATTTGCTGCTGCTTGCTGGATGTTTCCTCCCAACATGGACACAAATGAAGGGAAGGAGAGGCCCTGTAGGAAGCATCCAATGTGAAGCAAAGACTGTAAGACTGGATGGAAGATCCAACACTTTTGATGGGAGACCATTGCATCAAGCCTTCTAGTTCTTAGTAGTGTGACCAGCAACTTTTAAGATTTTGTCTTCCTTTACCTAGTTTTAAGCTTTTTTTAAAAAAAATATTGCTTTCTCTTGCCAGAGCTGACTTTTTTTTAAATGGGAGCATGTATCCATTAGCTGCACACACTGTCTTATTTAGTCCCCATAACAATCCTGAGAGGGAGGGGGCAGCTTCTCTTTTGTCACACAGGTGGCAGGTGTGGGAGGGGAGCCAGTGCCCAGGGTGTCTAAGTAACCTCCCAAGGCCACACAGCTAGCTGGTAAGTAGTGGAGCCTGGACTTGATTCTCTGGTGGCCATGTTCAGTGCATGTCCATTTTTTTGTTTTGTTTTGTTTTCTTGCTAAGCTGACCTTACAGTCACAGTCTGAGAAAAGATGACACCCTCCTACCAAGGAAGAAGAATCCTCAAATAAGGTCAGATGGGCCAGGCTGTAAGATCAGAGCAATTAACCCACAAATGATTGGTGAGCCCAATCATCCTCCCTGAACTCTAACTTGGCTATAGCTTTCTGATAAAGCAAGAATATCCCTCTGTGTCACACCATGAAGAGACATCTCAGAATACAGATAGTGAAAGTTCAGTCTCAGCACTGGAAAGATCAAAGCAAAAACTTCAGGGACCCTTGGTAGCTGCTGAGAAGCAGCACTGGAGACCTGGGTGTGGGGGGGTGATGTGGAGTGACAGAATTCATGAGAAAAGAGCGTGGTAAGTGCAGATTCTGGGACCTGGAGAAGTGTTCTCTGTAGTGTGGGCAGCAAGGTCCACTGGGCTCTGCTTATGGCCTAGATAAAAGTTTCCTCAAGCTGGGCATGGTGTCTCATACCTGTAATCCCAGCACTTTGGGAGGTGGAGGCAAGAGGACTGCCTGAGTCCAGGGGTTCCAGACTGGCCTAAGCAGCAGGCGTGGTGGCACACACATAGTTCTACCTACTTGGAGGGCTGAGGCAGAAGGATTGCCTGAGGCCACCAGGTGGAGACTGCAGTAGCCATGAGTGTGCCACTGCACTCTAGCCTAGACAACAGAGTGAGACGTCAACTCAAAAAAAAAAATTCCTCAAAAATTATCAAGTAATGGTGGGTGGGTTGCCTTCATGACTAGTAACCTTCCTAATGAATGAGATCATGGAGATTTTTGTTCCATGTGACTTAGATAGCATCTTCCACCCCTGCACAGAACAGTTAGTGTGATGGTGTCATCCTGGAGGTCAAGGCAGGTGATGAATGTTGAGTGGTTCTTGAGGTTTCAGGAATGAGTCACTCCCAGGGAGGGCAAGAGACAGGGCAACACAAATAAATGTGTCTAGAAAGACATGTGCCATATAGAATGAACTTTAGAGACTTCTAGGAACCTTGATCAGCTGATTCTGTAGGTTCTGTTGAACATGTATAGAAAAACTGGAAAGGGCCGGGCTCAGTGGCTCGGCCTGTAATCCCGCAATTTGGGAGGCCGAGGTGAGTGAATTGCCTGAGCCTGCGGGTTCGAGACCCACCTGGGCAACTTGGCGATGCCTCATCTCTAAAATAAACCAAAAAATCAGCTGGGTGGGGTAGCACATGCCTGTAATTCCGGCTACTCGGAAGGCTGAGGCGGAAGGAATGCCGGAGCCCAGCAGGTCGAGGCCCGGCCACTGCACTCCAGTCTGGGTGACAGAGTGAGACTCCGACTCAAAAAAAAAGAAAAGAAAAGTAAAAAAAAGCTGGAAAGCATCCTCCTTCGGACATGCTGTCTTAACTGTCTTTAGAAAGGTTTCCTTACAACTGCCAGTCTGATAAGGCAGCCCAGGGCTGGCCGGCTCATGATTAATGCCTCTTTTCTCTATCCTGTTACACCATGTTTAAGAGGGTGCTGCTGGAGTTACTTGAAAAAGTACTGTGTGTTTTTGTTTATTTGGTTGGGTTGTTTTGTTTTTTTTCTGAGTCAGAGTCTCACTCTGTTGTCAGGGCTAGGGTGCAGTGGCATGCTCATGGCCACTGCAACCTCGACCGGCTGGACTCAGGTGATCCATCAGCCTCAGCCCTCCAAGCAGCTTGGACCACAGGTGGACGCCACTATGTCTAGCTAATTTATTATGTATGTATGTATGTATGTATGTATGTATGTATATATGTATGTATTGTAGAGATGAAATCTCACCGAGTTGCTCAGGCTGGTCTCAAACCCCAGTCCTATTACCTTCACCTTTCAAAGTGCTGGGATTACAGACGTGAGCCACGCGCCTGGCCAGGAAAGTATTGGTTTTTTCTGTAATAGTTTGATACTTTTTTTAAAAGATAGTGTCTCACTCTGTCTCCTAGGATAGAAGACAGTGGCACCATTAGAGTTCACTGCAGCCTCGAACTCCTGGGCTCAAGTCATCCTACCGCCTCAGCCTCACAAGTAGCTGGGACTACAGATGCAAGCCACCATGCCCAGCTAATGTTTTTATTTTTTGTAGATACTGTAGAGATGAGGTCTCACTGTATTGCCTGGACTGATCTCAAACTTCTGGCCTCCAGGGATCCTGAGGTCTCCTCCTCCTGAAGGACTGGAATTACATATGTGAGCCACCCTGCCGGACTTAGTCTGATACATTTAAGATGAGGCCCTGGGCCTGTGGTTTTAAATGATACTTTGTTGAGGTTTTGTTTTGTTTTGCTTCACTTTTTGAAGGAAAGTCTCTTAACTGCCTCTCTTATTTTATTTCCTTTGGAAACTGGTTCTTGTGGAAGTGGCTGTTGACACTGGAATAAAACTAAATTTTCTCCAAGTTTAATGCAAAATCAAGTTTTCTTTGGAGTCGTCACCTAAGTTGCCATGAAAAAGCGTATTTTAAACTTTCTATCGGTATGTAAGATGGTTGAAAGGCATGTACATGCACTAGGGGATGTGACCTTTGGCATGGCTCTGGGGGTGAAGCAGACATGGCTGGCCATGTCAGCCATGTTGCCAGAGTTCAACTGTTCACACAGACACCCACTGCCACCTTGAGCAAAGGGTTTTTCTCCTTCAGAAAGCTGTCCTGTCAGGCAGCTGGGGAGGCTGCAGTGCCTCTAGGAGATACTCATGTTTGTCCAAGTCAGGAATAGGATTTCCAGCGTTCTGTCTGGGTCACTCAGCTGAGTGATTTCCTTGGGCATTTATAGAAGTGGCTTATAGAAGGTGAGTAGTCGTCTCAGTTGCTTTTACACAGTCAAGAGCGGAAAACAAAGCGAGACAGATGTCCATCCTTTTTCAAATGCTGCGGTCAGTTTTTTGGAACTAGTGATATGATGACAGCAGCGTCTTTGTGTTTTGGGGAGCTCTGTAATTCTAGCACCATGTTGAACAGAAATCTCAGCCTCTGTTAATGTAGTCAGAGTGGGCTGCCGGAGGAGGTGTGTGTTAAGTACACTTAGTAAGAGTCTGTGGGTGGTCTCATGCATTTAGAAGTTTCAGATACAGATTCGAGTTGGATTCACTTTCAGGTGGGTCAAGGAGCTTCCTGATTTTCTTTCTGATGGTGTTAAATCCAGAATGTGAACAGATATAGTACTGGGAAGGTCTGCGTTCTGTGAAGATTTTAAGAGTGAAAATCCCTGCCACATCCCCATGCTCAACATTCTCGACAGAACCCCTCCTGCCTGTTCTCTTCCTTCTAGAGTCCTCTACCACCGCTTCCACAGATCAGGGATTTCAGAGGTTGAATCGTTTAAACCATTTTTTTTTTTTTTTTTAGTCAGGTCTCACTTTGTCACCCAGACTGAAGTGCAGTGGCATGATTGGGGCTCACTGCAGCCTCAACCTCCTGGGCTCAAACAATCCTTCAGCCTTGACCTTCTGAGTACCTGGAACTACAGGTGAACACCACCACACCCATTAATTTTCTTATTTTTATTTTTTCTAGAGATGAGGTCTCACTATGGTGCCTAAGTTAGTCTCGAACTCCTGGGCTCAACAATCCTGCCTTGACCTCCCGAATTGCTGGGAGTATAGTCATGAGCTGCCGCACTCAGCCTAAAACAAGTTTCATTTCATTCAGTGCAGTGACTTCTATAGTGTCCTGAGAGAAAAGACACAGTTGAGGTCGACCAAGCTGGGTTCTGATTTGTCCCACTGTTTCCTAGCTGAGAGACTATAAGCAAGTTACTTTAACTCAGAGTGAGCAAACTAGAGGTCTGCTGCTGAATTTACTTTGAAAATTGGTTTGGCTTGGCCAACACAGGGTTGGCATTTAAGTTTGCAAATTCTACTTTGTTTGAGTCTCAGTTTCTTAATCCACAAGATAGGCATACTTCCCTCAACTTACAGGTTCTTGTATGCAGATAACATATGTGAGGCATCTACTAGTATTCTACACCCAGTAGACCCTTGAAATGCTAGAACTTATAGTTTGTGTGTAATACACAGGGTGTCCTCAGGCTCAGGAAACATGGGATGAACTTATTTTGAAGCAGTGTGCTGATTTACATTTTAAAGTAATACATTCCATTTGTTTTTCTGCAGCCTCCAGACCAGATATCTTTCCAGGCGATGTACCCCTAAAGTTTAAGCTGTAAATCCTTTGTTCACCTGAAGGAAAAAATAACACAACAAATACACTCCTTTCCCTGTTTCCAGATTTTGGGATACTTTATAGTTTATTTATTATATTGTTTCAGATGAACAATTAGAACTACTGGAGTACCTCATGTGAATGTATATTGAGCATATGATTTAAGAATGTCATTAACATTAAGTGTATAACAGGTCTCCTGACTTTGTGGGCACCCAGCATATAGAGTATATGCTTATGGAGGAGGGAGGTGAAGGGAATGTATCCTTTGAGAAAGGAAACAACTACATCCTAATTTCAGCCTTGAAGTTATCAGAACAGCCTGATGTCGAGTCCCATCGGTTAATGTTCTGATTTCGGAAACCATAGCCCTTGTCTCCATGCCAGCTGTCATCTGACTCTCTTTTTGGAGGGGCTTAAGTCAGTTGTCCTTAAGCGGTGATAATGGGTTGAGCTTGAGGATGCTGGCTACAGGATTCTGAAAATCAGAAAGCCCTGAACCCCAACCATCATACTTCAGTTCTATAGAAAAAAATTTAAACAGTCACATTTTTTTAACACAGTGAAAGAGAGCACATATGACACAAGGAGGGACTGAAAGTGGCTGCTTCTGTTTCTCCTTATCCTGTTTGAGCAGTTCCCTGAGATACTCAGCATATCTGGCAAAAAGGAAGCTGTCCTCCAATATGGGAAACAGACATTTTAGCCTCTCTAGGAACGTCCATCGCTGGCCAATGAACTCAGGCAGGAAATTGTGCTTATACTGACTTCAGACTGCCCTGTGCCTCTTGTATTCGTCTCCTTCAACTCCTGCAAAAGACTTTGGTTAAGAACAGTCTAGTATCATCAGAAGTGTGAGCTCTCCATCACCTAAGAAAGCTTCAGGGATGGAACAAGGTCTTGTTTGGCCACAGGACCAAACTGAGGGGCCTTAATTCTCTGGAGTGCCCATTAAATAGGCCCTGACCGGTCCCTTCCTGTTCTCTTCTCTTCATGGGTGCCTTGATCCATAAGGACACATTCTCTCTGCCCTATTCCTTTTTCTGGATGCCTCCCCAAAGTGATGCGAAATGAGTTTATATTTTATTAACTGATATGTTTCATCCAAGAGATATTTACAATAAAGCCTGAGTGTGGCTTGCACAGGTAACTGTTCCTCCATCATTATTCCCCCATGATCTCTCCCCCAAAGAGACTTTAGACATTTTTTTTCACAATTGCCCAACCACTCTCCCCATGCCATTTGAATACCACAGATATGCTGTAAAGCTCTTTATAGACTATGCCCCTTTAGAAGGCCACACACTGCTGTAATAGCTAAGACTTTTTCACCTGCCAAGGAACCAATTTTTGTTCCCGTGGGGATGATATCACACCACTCCCCCTAACCATCCAGTAAGAATGTCTAGACAAGGTCTCAAGCATCCTGTTAGGGAAAAATACCAATCTACAGGAAAGCAAAGGGCTTACACAGGTGACTTCTAGCTGGAGAGGTTGGGTTTCCAAGGGTTGCAAGAATTTCTCATAGCAGTTGCTTCTGGGTTTTAGACAAGAGGCCAAAACTCCCTTAAATCCAGGAAAATATGCCCAGGCAGCTCTGCAGCCCCAACTCATTGCTTTTCTTTAATGTTTGGCTTTACTTTTTAGGTTTTTATTACTTCACTCACTGTTTCTCACATTTGGAGTGAGGGCAAATCTGTTTATAGGCACTGTAGGCAGGGTCTTTGTGAGCAAATCTGGGGCTCTGTGAAAAGATTACTTGGGGGCTGGTAAGGGCATATTTGTATGATATAGACCACCCAGGCTCCCTCCAGACCCTTGAGTTATTTGTACTGGCATTCTTCCACTCTCTGTGCTCCTGCTGGGCAATTTAAAGTGATTTGAGATGAGAGTTAACTTCCTGGTGCCAGTTATTCAGCTGGTCTCTCTCTGTTTTTGCAGTTCCCAGGAAGCACTGGAAAACACAGTTGGTAGGGGAATGTCTTTCTTTCCAGCCTCTCTTGATGCCAATAGCAACAAAGAAACCACACGGCATGCTCTGTGATTCTTGGAGCACAGCCAGAGTCCAGTGGCCAACAGGGACAGGATAACTGTGATCAGGCAGGACCTTCAGCCGTTATATCCAGAATGCCACACACCATGCCTGAAAAAAGTCTTCACTCACACTCATTATTGCTTTCGCTGTCATCTCTTGACCCTTTCTTCTATCACAGTTCAACACAATTCACACTTCATCGTTGTGTGAAAGAAAAGGGAAAGTAATTTTTTTTCCCTCATGGAGATCTTGAGAAGAGAAATGTATGAGCAATCTTCCCAGTGTTACAGGAAGGCACATTTTGATATGACTGTGCTTTTCTTCTCTCTTCATTTGGATTCCCTTAGTGGGGCAGCAGACAGGGAGGCAAGGAAGTCAATGTGCTCCTTGGAGGGACTGTGAAGGGGTAGGTCTACCATCTTAGACCAAGTTTTTGTATCAATTGCAATGTCTGGCCCAGAAGTTTTCAATAGATGAAGACAGAGAGCCTCCATCTCAGGAGTAAGAATTTGCCATGTAAAACAGGAAACAAATTATGCAACAAAATCTAGATGACTATATGAGCAATCTATGGAAAAAGGATGTCTTCCTTAACAAGGCTGAAAACTAGAAGCTATAAAAGAAAAAAAAGCAGGCTCATTTCTAAAATTTAAAATAAAAATCTTTCATGGAAAAATATAGCACCACAAGCAGGACATTTAAGGGAAAATCATATATAATGCAGAGGACAAAGATAGTACATTTATACAAAGAGTACTTGTTTTCTGGCCTGATCCAATAAATCGGCTGCTATCCCTTATGACCAATCAAGATGAGAGGCAGAAACTGAGAAAAATGGGTATTTAATCTGACACCATGAAATCAGGGAGCAAGTTAGTGTATTCACTCAAAAAACTCACTCCCCACCAGTACAACTTACTCAGAATTTATACTCCATAGCCCCTCACCCATTCCCAAGACTAAATTAACAAACACATAACTCTATATTTCTTTCACCAATCCCCAACACTGAATTAACAAGACCTATGGGCAGTTGCAGTTTCGGCAGGAATCAAGGTCTAATCATGCTGACAGTTCTTTAAGGGGGAGTTTGGTAGCTAGAATAATCAAAGAAGTTACCTTGGTATTTAGATAAACAACTCCGAATCAAACATGAGAAATATAAGAAACTCCTCTTGCCAAAGCCTTGACCTGTAACACTTATAAATTAACAAGAAGAACAATTCCATTCACAATAGCCACCAAAAAAAGAAAGAAAAGAAAAAAGAAATGCCTTGGTATCTACCTAATGTGAACGATCTTTACAACAAAGACTAGAAAACGTTGCTCAAAGAAATAAATGATGACACAAACTAATGAAAAAACATGGATTGGAAGAATCAATATTGTCAAGATGTCCATCCTACCCAAGACAATCTACAGATTCAATGCAATACCCATCAAATTACCAACATCATTTTTCTCGGACCTGGAAAGGACAATACAGAAATTCATATGGAAACAAAAAAGAGCATGAATAGCCAAAAGAATCCTCAGCAAAAGGAACAAAATGGGAGATATCATAGTTCTAGATATTAAACTTTAGTACAAGGCTACAGGAACCAAAACAGCCTGGTACTGGTACAAGAATAGACACACAGATCAATGGAGCAGGACAGAGATTATGGAAGCAAAAACTTGATTTCTTAACCAACTCATCTTCGACAAAGCCACCAATAACAACCACTGGGGAAACGAAACCATGTTTAGAAAATGATGCTGGAGAAACTGGCTGACCACATGCAGAAGAATGAAACAGGACCACTACCTATTGTCATATACAAAAATCATCTCTAAATGGATCAAAGACTTAAATGTAAAATCTCAAACTATAAAAATCCTAGAAAAAAATAGGAAACATCCTTATGCACCTTGGAGTAGGCAACAAATTCTTGATCAAATCCCCAAAAGTGAATGCTATAAAGAATAAGATAGACAAGTGGGACCTCATCAAACTGAAAAGCTTTTGTAGAACAAAAGAACCTATCAAGAAAGTGGGGAGACAACCCACAGAAAGGGAAAAAAATATTTGTGAGTTATGTATCTGACAAAGGCCTAACATCCAAGATCTACAAGGAACTCAAATGAGCCGAAAATAAAAAACAAACTATCCTATCAAAAAGTGGGCATGCCTGAGCCCGCAGGTTTGAGACCCGCCTGGGCAGGCGAGACCTCATCTCTACAATAAATTTTTTTAAATAGCCGGGCGTGGTAGCGCGTGCCTGTAATTCCAGCTACTTGGAAGGCTGAGGCAGAAGGATCGCTGGAGTCCAGCAGGTCGAGGCTGCGATGGCTGGGAGCAGCCACTGCACTTCAGTCTGGGTGACAGAGTGAGGCTCCAACTCAAAAAAAAAAAAAAAAAAGTGGGCAAAAGACATGAATAGACACTTCTCAAAAGAAAATATACAGTCAACAAATACATGAAAAAAATGCTTAGCTTCATAATCATCAGAGAAATGCAAATCAAAACCACAATGAGATACCACTTAACTCCAGTAAGCATGGCTGTCATCAATAAATCAAAAAACAACAGATGCTGGTAATGGTGCAGAGAAAAGGAAATGCTTCTACACTGTTGGTGGGAGTGCAGGATAGTTCATCCTCTGTGGAAAGCAGTTTGGCAATTCCTAAAGGAACTAGAAGTTGACCTTCCCTACTATCCAACAATACCTCTCCTGGGAATATGCCCTGAGGAATATAAATTGTTCTACAAAAAAGACACCTGCACATGCACATTTGTAGCTGCACTATTCACAATAGCAAAAACATGGAGCCAACCCCACTCCTCATCAAAAGTGGACTGGATAAAGAAAATGTGATACATATACCCAATGGAGTATTATGCAGCCATAAAGAAGAACAAAATCATGGAATCTGCAGCAAATTGGATGGAGTTGGAGATCATCACACTTAGTGATCTTTCACAGAAACAAGGAACTGAACACTGAATGTTCTCACTCATAAGTGGGACCTGAACATTAATCACTTTAAGACAAGGGAGAAATAGGCAGGGAAGGGATGGAGAGGGGGCACATAGCGTCACAAATGATACCTAGTCCTAAACCAGGGGAAGTGAGGGCCAGTTGAAGGTCCAAACTTCATCTGCACAAAACTTGCTTGTGCAACTATACCCTACATATTTATAATAATTTAAAAATAAATAAATAAGATAAAGAAGAAGAAACATGTGAATCATTACAGCATTTGTGAACCTATCAGCAACCTAGTAAATTTTAAAAAAAAATTATATCTTATGACTTAACATTGCCATCCCAGGTAATCTGTCCCATAAATATAAAAGCATGAGAATTTAAGAATATATGTACAAGGTTGTTCACTAAGCATTACTCAATATGGCAAAGCAGAACCAAAAAAAACCTTGAAGCATTTACTGAGCATGTTCTGAATGACAGAAAGTGTGCTAAGCCTTCGTTTAACCATTTCAATAGCTCAAAAATGCAGGTATTATTCATATCCCCTTATTAGAGACGAGAAACCCAAGACTCAGCAAAAGTAAGCAATTTGCTCAAGATTATACAGCTAGTAAATTAAAGAGATGAAAATAGGTAGAGATAAAAATGAAAAAAGAATAACATTAAGAGATTAAAAAATAAGAACTAAAAGTTAAAAATAGGTCAGGCATGGTGGCTCACACCTGTAATCCCAGCACTTTGGGAAGTGGAGGCAAGAGGATTACCTGAGTCCAGGGGTTTGAGACCAGCCTGGGCAATTTGGCAAGACCTGATCTCTGGCACACACCTGTAGTTCTCCTGAGCCCAGCAGGTCGAGGCTATGGAAGCTATGAATGTGCCACTGCACTCACAATAGCTGAACCCCACTCATTCCCCGGGCCCAGGAGATGCAGCAGTCCTGGGTGGGAGAAGGAACAGCTGATTTCTGTCACCTAGGTCCTGAGAATCTGGACTGGTTAGAGCTCCTTGACACCCAAGTGAGACCTCTGCTAGAACCTCCCTACCTAACCCTGGTGATTCCTCCAAATAACTAGCATGCTGCCCTGGTCCCTTGTGTTCACACCTCCTCTCACTGGAATCCAGGACAGCCACACCTAATGGGTTGTATCCTGACCTATCCTTGGCTGGGCCCTGCATCAAACTCCATGGAACTGCTTAAACTACAACTCAGCCCCATGGCCTGATAAGAGCTACTGCTCTTGAGAGGCTGGCTCTACCCCCTCTTGTCACTACCTTAGAATGGATTCTCTGAGTCACTGGCACACATTGGACACTAGATTCTTATGATTCAGATTTTAATTGCCTGCTCTTTCCTGAGATTAGGAGGCAATATTGGAGTAAAGGAGGAGGGAGGATGTCAGACAATATTTCAAATCAGAGACTAGAATAAGGAGTAAAGATCTACACAATTCTCTAAGGAGATCCTGGCAGTGTTTCTGAAATCAGGAGACTGACAGCAATAATTGGGTTTTGACATTGAAAGAAAGCCTTCTAAGCCAAAAACAAACAAACAAACCCTATGCAGTTCTTATCAAGGGTGCTGACTAAACTCTGACCTTGTTTCTTTTCCTTGCCAAATTCCTAACTAAGGGGCCTGCGGAGACAAGCTTTTTAAATTAATTGTTTAACATGGTTTGCTTTCCAACCTGGTTCTGGCATAACATCACATAACAGATAAAGAAGGAAAATCAAAGTATTTTTATGACCCTATAAAGCTATCTTTGAAAGCCCCAGGCACCTTTTAAGACATTAACCTGCCAGGTGCGGTGGCTTCTGCCTGTAATCCTAGCACTTTGGGAGGCTGAGGCACGAGGATTGCTTGAGGCCAGGAGTTTGAGACCAGCCTGGGCAACACAGTAAGACCTCTTCTCTACAAAAAAATATTTAAAAAATTGATCCAGGCATGTACATACCTGTAGTTCCAGCTACTTAGGAAGCTGAGGCAAAAGAATCACCTGAGCCCAGAGGAGATCAAGGCTGCAGTAAGCCATGATGATGCCACTATGCCACTGCACTGTAGTCTGGGCAGCAGAGTGAGAGTCCGACTCACAAAACAAAAACAAAAACAGACATTAACCTGTTCTCTCTGAAGTCTGTCAACTATAAAGTTTCATCTACATAGCAAGAAACTTGGAGTTTTTCTGCTCCTTATCTCAGTAGGACATTTCTTCTATGTATGTCCAAATTCATTAGATAGGAGTTACAAATTGCCAGTCAGAGAATCTTTGAATCTACCTATAACCTGCAAGCCCCTACTTGGAAATATCCTGCCTTTCCAGACTGAATCAATGTAAATCTCACATATATTGATTTATGGTTTTTTGTGACTTCTGCTTCCCTAAAATGTATATAACCAAAGTGCAATTCAACCACCTTAGACATATGCTCTCAAGACTTCTTGGGGTTGTGTCCCAAGCCTGGTCACTCACATTTGGCTCAGAAAAAACCCTCTTAACTATTTCATAGAGTTTAGCAACAAGGACCAGAGTGGGTCTCAGCATGGTGGGTTAAGCAAAGAGGAAATTAGGCTGGTAAACTGAGTAAATAGGGAAAAATCCAGGCATCCTTCAAAAGGGCAGATGAGGTGGAGTTAGACCCAAAAAGCATTAAGTTACCGAGTCACTGTTCTCCTGGGGTCAAAGAGGTCTCATTTAGAGGGTGGAATACACGCCTGGGTAAGAGGTTTTGCAATGTGTTGGAGAGGATGTTGAGGATGATGAAAGGCCTTCAGCAATAGTGATAAGAACTTGAGAATGACCTACATCTTCCACCACTTACAGCTAATTATGGGACAGAGCATCAGGGAACCAGGCATAAGTTACTGTCAGAAACAGCTTAGTGAAAACTACTCATGAGCAAAGAGCTGTGTTTAGCCGTTGCTTTTCATGTGTTGTGAATTCCGGCATATTCTAGCTTTTATGAACCAGACATACACTTGCGTACTCTGGATTAATATTAACATGGAAGAACCAGTCATAAGACATAAGCAGAGTTTTTACTAGACAGGAATTTAGGGCATTCTCATCTTACGCCACCATCTTATAAGAAAGCAAGGTTCTAATAGCTAAGCAGTGTCCCCAAGGTCACTGAGTTATGAGCCGGGACTCCTATCTTCTGGCCCCTATTATAATATTCAGGCAAGGTTTTATAAGACAATGAGCTGCTTCATCACAACATACCCTGCAAAAGTGCAGGGCTCCCTTACTTAAATCTGCAGCATAACTAGAACCATCCTTTTACCAGCAGACCCCAGGGCAAGGAGATGGAAAGAGATTGCTTAGACTGCTAATGGATTTTCCCTACATATGCCCTGTGACACCCCAAACCCTACTTTGCATTGTGACACTAGAAACCTGCTAACAGTGACAAGCCCTTCAGAAGGAATAAAGGATCTATGCAAAAGCCACTGGCTCAGGGCATCTGGTGGCTTTGTGCAGCTGTCCTGGATTCCTGGAAGCTTGCCTTTCTGCAACCTCCAGGAGGTGAGAACCTGTGTACATTCTTCTATCCTTGCAGACTCAAGGGGCCTGTGGGCAACCCAGACCACCCAGGTGGACCCTGCTGCTGCCTGGCTAATGCATATTTTTACTTTTCCAGGTCTTTGAAGCCTTCACATGGGCTAAAGCGGGGACTCCAGGCTGTCCCTGATGAGGGTGAGTTGACAGACACCCTGAACATATTAGTGTCAGCTTTTAAGAATCACATAACAATGTGTTTGTGTCAAATCAGTCTCGACAGTGAATAATATGAATTGGTGACTTGCTTTGTGAAGGCTGAGCTGGGAGAACAGAGCCTATAGAGAACCAAGCACTTACAAAAATGAGTCATTCATAGGCAGTACTTGTTTTTCTCTATTGGGCATGCATCAGGGCCCTGGGTATTTTGACAAGAAGGAAAGAAAGTCAGTATATGCAGCTCTAGGGTATATTACATGGTGGCTGGTGATGGCTTACATGTTGGCATTTGTCTTTAGCTCCAGACTACAAGCCATTTCTCGGCTTCAAGTTGTCATCCCTTATGAGATAATTTTGGAATACCCCTTAAATGCATGGTCCTGATTTAATCTTCTATCCAGGTCTCACAGAGGATAGCTATAAGCATTACCTCTTCGACCCAACAAGTCAGCCTGCTCTTCCTGCATGTAGCTGTGGCAGTTGAAGCATTGGGTCTTCCTGGGTAGCAGATATTGGCTAGCAGAAATCAATGACTTCAGCAGCTCTGGGGACAAAGATCAAAAGCCAGTCACCGCTGGTTTATTGCAAGTAAGAGTTTGAGTTTCATCCGGATGCAGGAAAAATCAGCAGGAATCAAGCCCTAAGGAAGTGGTACAGACTGCAATTACTGGGTGGCAGTTCTGTCTGATCCCACAGGCAGGAGAGTGCTAAATTTAACATGTTGCTTTATTGGTGTTGACCAAGGATGCAGAATGCTAAGCTCAGTTCCCAGCAGCATGGCCTTGGTGTCAAGGCTGGAAAACAACAGGAGTTGTGAAGCGTGTTTGGCCCAGGGAACAAGGAGAGCTGAGGGCTGTTAATAAGCAGGTCTCTGAACTGCCAGTGCTGCGACTGATGGTGACAGATCAGAAAGGGAGCCAACACTCCCTTTCATGGCACCACCTGTGTGATATATTTCAACAGAATGACATGTGGAGATGGGATTTTTCTAAAAGATTTATATCACAATACATTTCACCTTAAACAGTTAAAAATAGTATATAAAATATATATTTTTATACTTTTCTAAAAGTATATAAATCAGATTGATTAAATGCATGTCAAAGATTTCTAGAATAAGACACCCTAAAGAAGGCTTGGCAGATTGTGGCCCACCCAGGCTGGCGGTCTGTTTTTGTAAATAAAGTTTTATTGGAACACATCCATTATTTTGCAAATCATCTATGGCTGCTTTCAGTCTACAATGGAAGAGTTGAACAGTTGTAACAGAGACTGATTCACCCCCTAAAACCTAAAGCATTTTCCAAATGGTCCTTTAAGGAAGTTTTCCACCTTCTTCTCTAGGGCAATGGTCCCTGGGCAAGCTCTTTTCAGTAGTGTCAAAATCTCATGGAACTTGTACATGATGTGGCCACAGAGAGTGGCTACAGCATGAATATCAAATTGGCAGTCAAGCCAAATCCAGCATGCAGATAAAGTATTCTTTGGGCAGCACAGTGGTATGTTACAAACACGAGCAACAGTTTCAAATCAGGAGATTTCACATACAATGTCTGAGTGTTGGTTATGGCTACCCTGGGCCCACATCTCTTCATGGTGACAACATTGCATGGGCCAGAGCCCAGTGACAGCAGCCTTCTTAATTGGGGCATCCCCTGGTCTGCTTTACTACACTCTCCACCATTTCCTATTGTCTCCCCATCACTGAGACGGTGTCAGCTACCATTGATCATGATTCTTGCCCTGCTGGATTCACACCCCTGAAGGCAAAATATTAATTATTTCCTGCCAGTTGCTAAAATCAAGATTCTGTGCTTTAGGCTTGAATTCCCCCAGGTTACTCTCAAGTACTGGTTGTGTCATGCTGATCAGAAGCACTGTTACTATTGACATTCACATTACTCTGTTGGCTATTACATTAACAAATTGTCAGGAAGAAAATAATAAAAGTGATATTTCATAATGAATGGATGGGGGAATCATCACTCTAAACCAGCTAAGAAAATGAAATGGACCAAGTATGGTGGCTTATGCCTGTAATTCCAACAATTAGAAGGCCGAGGTGGAAGGATCACTTGAGGCCAGGAGTCTGAGACACACCAGGGCAACAGAACAAGACCCCCATCTCTACAAAAAAAAAATTTTTTTTTTTAATGGCCGGGCAAGTAAAAGCTTCAATTACTCAGGAGGCTGAGGCAGGAGGATCACTTGATCCCAGGAGTTGGAGGCTGCAGTGATTAGTGATCATGCCACTGCACTCCAGCACCCTAGCCTGGGCAACAGAAAAGAATAAAACCCTGACTCTAAAAAAATTAAAAAAGAAAGTGAAAGAAAAGAAAAAAGTGTATTGTCTAATATAATTAGAGTGATCTTTTTTTTTTTTTTTTTTTTACCAATCATTAATAAATAGTAGGCTGTCAACTCCAGGAGGATAAGGGCTCCTGCTACTTTTGATGTCAGGCCGGTCCTCCTGACTTGCTAACATTTTCTCCCAGAGACTTTTGCTATGAATTAAGTGTTCCCCACAATGTGGTCCCTGAGCTACCTGCATAGAATCACCTGGAGTGCTTGTTAAAAATGCATATTCCTGGACCCATCCTAGACCAACAGAATCAGAACCTGTTCGTTGTGACCTGAGGCTCTCCATCATCAGTGCACCTGGAGGGTGGTCATCCATGCCACAATTTTATTTGCCTTCTGAACTCCAAAGATGAAGGCGTGTGGTGCCCTTTTTAGAAAATTGAAGCTTTACTTGTCACCATTAGGATTTACTTCCTGTGTATTCTGAGAGGGAAAAAAAAGCTGTTAATTTTTTAAATGGTTTTAAAAATCATAATTGCATCTCCCTCCCATCTGCTTGTTTATACTGTTTAGCACAGAAGGGGCTTCATTCCTTATTTAGAACCTGCTGGAAATTTGAGGTATAAAACTCCCAAATTCTTCTGAGAAAGAAGATGTTTAAAGGTCTGTAGCCAGTCACTAGCAAAAGGCACTTAGGCAGTGTTTTAATTTTCTTCATCACAGAAGCCAATGTCTGAAGAACTGGAACCAGAAACAAAGGCTCTTGAAGTGATGGTATATACCCCAGGAAGACTGAGGTCTTAGAGGAGAGAGGAACCAAGACAGCTCAGCCTTCCGTATTTGCATGTATATCAAGCAATACCATTGGCATCTTCTTCAAATACAAAGTGACATAGAACATTAGAAAATATAACTCTCTTCCCCAAGGCTTGGCTATTTCTGCATGGAATGCATGAATACACTTATAGTTTTATTTTATTTTTAGGAAACTCTATAGATCACTGGGGACACATCCTGCAGACATCATTCAAGGTACTACTAGCTCAGAATCTAGCACCAGCTCAGACTGGAGCCTCTGTTAAGATCTCAGAAGCTTTGTGGCTTATGTGTTTAATTGCAAGATCACAGAAGCTAAAGAGGCTTTGCGGACCCTCCATCCCACACTCAGATGTCCACTCAGGTGGACTGCTGGATCTTTATGGACTCTTACTTTATTACCTACTTGTATTCTTTAGACCATTAGTTTTCTTCTAAAAGCTCTCTACTTTTTACTTTTTAAATTAAACAATTTAATTTTCTTAAATAAAATATTAAAGCCAAGTATGACTCTTTTTACTAGGGGAAGGGGTGTATGTGTGCTACTTCCGGTGCTGATCTGCTTTCTCAATGTGCATGTCCATATACATTCTTATTATCTTTAATCCTAACTTGGAATTTTTTTTCAGTCTTTAAAAAAAAAACTGACTTTCTCCATTTCTTTTTCTTATCATTTTTATCATGTCTCCTGTGATGCAGAAAGTACTATTTCTAGAACTTGTTTTCTCCTCCTCCTCCTCCTCTTCCTCATTCCACTTCCTGTAAAGTTATCTTCAGTGGGAACATAATGGATGTTTACTGGGGACTGGTGGTTGATTGGTTCTTCTGGTAGCCCTCTCCCACTCCATCTTCTCCTCCCCCATTACTCCTCCTCCTCCCTATCCAAGAATATAGAATTTTCCACTGCCTCAGATTCTCTCCTTTATGAGAGTTTCCACCCTTTTTTCTCTAATGCAACTTTTTCCATGTTGAATTCCAGGATCGGGACCATCCATCTGTTCATGGCCTCGTGACTCAGTAAGAACCTGCACCCTCACTCCCTTAGGATATGGAGACTTGAAATCATCTGAGACTTGCTCCCTTGCTGTTTCAAATATAAGGGTACACCTAAAAACAGCATAATTTCATACACGATGCTGGATTTGGTGCAGTACAGAGCTCTGCTCCAAAGACGTCACTTTTACACTATACAAAATGTCCATGGACCTCTCATCTGTGAATTCACAAATAAAGATCAGTCCAAATAAGAGAAAGCTTGACTTAGGACTAATCAAAGAAGGGAATAATAATAAATTTAAAGTAACCAATTATTCTTTTTGGATTTACAAATAAAAAATTTTAAAACCTTGTTGGATTAAAATTAACAAAATCATTTAAGAAATGAGATCTGAGGCTAGGCACAATGGCTCATACCTGTAATCCTAGCACTTTGGGAGGCCAAGGCAGGAGGATTGCTTGATCCCAGAAGTTCAAAACCAACCTGTGCAACATGTCTCTACAAAAAATAAAAATAAAAATGTTAGCTGGGTGTGGTGGTACATGCCTGTAGTTCTAGCTGCTAGGAAGGCTGAGATGGGAGGATCACTGGAATCCAGGAGGTGAAGGCTGCAGTGAACCAGGATTGTGCCACTGCCCTCCAGCCTGGGTAACAGAGTGAAACCCTGTCTCAAAATAAAGTAAAAGAAAAATTTTTAAATGAGACCTCTCTTCCAATTCCAACCTCATCGTATAACTAACTCTGTGACTTCATGTAAGTCACCCCCTCTCTGGTTCAGAGCTTCTTATCAGCAAAATTGCAGCTAAATGACTCTAAGGGCTCTGAGAAGCCAAAGGAGGCATGTGAGATAGGATATTGTACCTCATTCTCACCTCCAACTTAGAATAACTCTCCCCTCTGAGTCAGAGTGAATCTTTTCCCCCTCTTGGTTTTTCTCTGTGGATTAAGGTGCCTATCACATCATATTAGAGTTAGCTGTTTGCCTGCCAGTTTTCCCAACCAAACAACAATCACACTCTATTAGTATGTTGCAAGTAAGAGAAAATCCAAATCAAGCAGGCTTAAGACATAAATATAACTTATTGGCTCATGTAACAGAAAGACCCAAACATGGTCTGGCCTCAGGCCTGGATGGATTCAGGGCTCATGTGATGTAACCAACCCCAATTTCTCTCCTTCCCTTTGACCTTCTTCCTTGATGTTGGCCCTGTTTTCAGACGGACATGACATGGCAGCCATCAACTCCTGGGAATGAGAGAGTTTCTTCCTACAGTTCCAATAGAGGGAAAGCATCCTTCCTTCCCAGAAGCCCCTGCAAATCTCCTCTCCCTGTGATAGTATTGGGGTCACATATCTATTACTGGACCAATGGCTATGGCCAAGAAGATGATATGCTAATTAGCATGAGCTACGCAGTCTGCCCGCCTCCTGGGAGCTGGTGGGGGTGGAGTCTGCTCTACCTACCTGCATGTCTGGGAACCTAGAGCTTGAATCCTCAGCAGGATGTCAGGGACACAGAAGAGGGCAGGGGTAGATGCTGGGAGGCAGCCTGCATATACTGCTTGCAACTCCCTTCACTCCACCATAGCATCTACCACTGCTTGCTTTGTATGCAGCTCCTCCTGTCTCCCCCTAGATCAGGGATCCTCCACCCCAGGGCCACGGACTAGCACCGGTCTGACCAGCCTGGTCTGTGGCCTGTTAGGAACCCAGTTGCACAGCAGGAGGTAGGTGGTAGGCGTCGTCTGTCAGATCAGCAGCGGCATTGGATTCTCGTGGGAGCACCAAGTCTATTGTGAACTGCACATGCGATGGATCTAGGGTTGCCTGCTCCTTATGAGAGCCTAATCCCTGATGATTCCACTTCTCCCTCCTCAGACCAGTCCCTGATGCCAAAAAGGTTGGAGACCGCTGCCCTAGATGGTAGAACCCTGATCTCTGTGAGATTGACTTCTGTTTTCCCAGGGCCTGGTACACACTATGTTTCAGTAGAGGTTTCTTGCGTGGATTTTTTCAGATATCTCATGGAGTAAGTGTAGTAAGTACATTGAGTCTTTGAATCTTTCTGAGTCTCGGGAGCTGTCATTTTCCGGGTCACATTGGAGCCTGGGGACTTCACCCATTTACCCCACAGCAAAACTGGTATGTTCTGGCATCAGGGCTTCAAGTCACCTCCTCCCCATCAGAGCGTTACCTTGCTTCTGCTGTTAAATTCTGTGATTCCTTTCTCCCTTGTACTTTTGTGTTTCTGCCATGGAGTTGTAAACCAGATAACGAGGTTTGTTAAGACTGAATGTAAAATCAGAATGAAGAAAATGACCCACGAGTCTGGTTTTGGATATGATATTTACCACGAAGGAACACAGGT
Organism: Tarsius wallacei; assembly: GCA_963574415.1. NCBI lineage: Eukaryota > Metazoa > Chordata > Mammalia > Primates > Tarsiidae > Tarsius > Tarsius wallacei. Next base: position 35,070 of record CAUYQG010006503.1, read on the forward strand.
GGGTATAAAAATAAAAACAACAAGCAGACTGACTTCCTTCTCAAAATGATAAAATTGCCTGGGATGAGCTTCTAACAGAAAGAGACAGGTGAGAGGCAGGAGTGGAAATTAGCTTTCCACCTCATTCTCAAGCAGCAATCTGGCATTTAGCTGGAGGCAGCTACTGTAAAAAGATTTGTGGCAGCGACTGTGAAAGAGAAATGAAATGTCAGGGTTTCCTCCCTGGCGGAGCCCTGTTGGGTCAGCGCAGATGGCATCCCCCGTCATGCAGCCTGCTGAAAAATATAATTTTTAAAGGAATTTCATCAACTTAGCAAACTGGTAATCAGACATAATAGAACATGAGATAGCTAATAAGATGCCAGGTGAAAATGTTGATTAGTATGGATGCTGTATTTGAAATAAATTAAGAAAGAAAAAAACCCAGAACTCAAAACAGCATGAATACACTGATTATAGCTTCACAAAACATGTGTTCATTTTTATACATTGAAAGAGTCTTTGGAGTAAGGTAAGTAAATAGTTGATTAAGTGGGATTCTTTTGTAAAGTGCCTTCATTCTTTTTTTTTTTTTTTTTTTGAGTTGGAGTCTCACTCAGTCACCCAGACTGGAGTACAGTGGCCACTCCCGCCACCGTAGCCTCTACCTGTTGGGCTCTGGCGATCCTTCCGCCTCGGCCTTACAAGTAGCTGGAACTACAGGTGCGCACTACCACGCCTGGCTAATTTTTTTGATTTATTGTAGAGATGAGGTCTTGCCAAGTTGCCCAGGTGGGTCTCAAACCCGCAGGCTCAGGCAATTCACTCACCTCGGCCTCCCAAAGCCCGGGATTACAGGCTGAGCCACCGAGCCCGGCTGTGCCTTCATTCTTAATTAATTTTAGATAACTTTTGCAAAAGGGCCTTCACTGGGAGAATGAGTAATGCAGTTTTAGGAATTGAATTCTGCTCATCAGCTCTGCTGGATATGGGCAGTGGTCTTAGCCTGAAGATGCGGATGTGGAGTATGAAAGGAGAGGAGAGGGAGGGACAGCCCATGCTGTTTCCCCATTCTCCTGTTGTGCTAACCTGGATTTTTTTCTAAGCTTGTGACAGTAACTCATAGTGACTTCAGACAGATTTATGTCCCTGGTCATGGAAGCCCTAATCTCAAACAGCAACTGCACATTTATTGAGACCCTGTGGCTAATTCTTTAATTAACACACAGTGTCCAGGCTAGTGCCAGGAGCTATAGAGGGGACCACAAAAGTGAGTAAGACATGGTCTCTGTCACTATTAATAGTATACTTCCTAGCTCATTAAAGAGACAACAACAGCATCTATTAAGCAGCCAGAAAACACACATACACACACAAAACACATATTGAAGTGCAAGATTAGAAAGTACCAAGAAAAAAGTAATCTATAATTGAAAAAAGAGAAATTAATGAATGCTGGAGTAATCAAAGAAGGTTCCTGGGAAAAAGTGGCAATTAGACTGGGTCTTAAAGCCTGGCTATAAGGCAGGCATGGTGGCTTAGGCCTGTAGTCCCAGTTCTTTGGGAGGCTGAGGCTGATCATTTGAGGCCAGGAGTTTGAGAACAACTTGGGCAACATAGTAAGACCTTGTCTCTACAAAAAAAGAAAGTATTTTTTAAAATCATAGCTATGATTTAGGTTATTATGTTCAGAGAGGGCAGGCATCATGGCTTATGCTTATAATCCCAGCACTTTGGGAGGCCAAGATGAGAGGATTGCCTGAGCCCATGGGTTGGAAACCAGCCTAGGCAACTTGGCAAGACTTCATCTCTACAATAAATTTTTTTAAAAATTAGCTGTGTGTGGTGGTGCATGCCTGTAGTTGCAGCTACTTGGAAGACTGCGGGGGAAAGATCGCCTGAGCACAGCAGGTAGAGGCTGCAGTGGCCATAAACATGCCACTGCACTCCAGCCTGGGTGACAGACTGAGACTCCAACTCAAAAAATAAAATAAAATAAAAGGCACAGAGAGACAGCAAGCAAAGGGATCCCAGGACAGTGAGTCCTGCTCACCTGGAGTGGGATTGGGTGGAGCAGAGGGGACACAAAACTGGTAGGGGGTTGGGTGTCAATCCTGGACGGTCTTGGGAACCAGGTGCTCAGGAACTCAGGCTCTATTCGGTAGGAGAAACGGAACCATTGAAGGCTTTTGGGAAGATAAACCAGAGAAAAGGTGTCATCTAGGGAAGATTGATTTGTTCACCTTGGGTTTGGGGTATAGGGATGCCAACTGGGGTCAGGGGAAGCCAGGAGAAATTCACAGCACTTCAGGGGAGGGGGAAGTGGAGGAGGGCAGGGCCTCTGGAGCTGTCAGGAAAGTGGAGAGCACAGAGAGAGGAAATCACAAAGAAAGATGAACCAACCTCTTCTCGCTGTATTTGACCCAAAGAAAATGTTGAGGGTGTAAGATGGGTGCTCAAGTCTCCTGGCTCTGCTGTTTACCACTTTCTTGGACCTGGGTAAGTCACTTCATTTCTGTCTGTTTCCATATAGGCAAAGTTAGAATAATACTTGCCTTATTTCCTTTAAATGATGTCTGAGGGAAGAGACAAAATAATTTGGAAAACATTTTATAAAATGCAAAGTATCAGGCAAATTTTTGCTGTCATTATATATAAAATAATCCCTATGCTCTACTCTAAAATAAGGTTGCTATCAGATGAGGTAGGGCTTTCTGCCTTTATCTAAAATGGTCCCTGACTGCCATGCTTTCAAGCTTCTCTCACGGCTTTAAAATCACCTCCTCCTCCCCTTCAGAGTGTTATCTTTCTTCTGCTACTGAACTATGGATTTCCTTCTCCCTTATTCTTTTGTGCTTCTGTCATAGAGTTGTAAACCAGATAACCATGTTTATTAGGACTGAATGGAAAATGAGAATCAGTAGTCTCTGAGTGAGATCAGAAGGCTCTCAAGCAGGCAAGGTTGTGAATGTTAGATGTCAAATTTTTTTTTTTTGGCATCACTTCGAGAGCTAATTTTACTTATAACAGTCAAAATGTCCGGGACTAACTTCTGGGCTTTCAGTGTGTTCTAAGCCGTGGAGATTGTTGGGTGAGTGATGGCCGACAGATGAGATGTCACAGATATTGACACCATTGGAACTCTTGCCACACTTGGTGGATATTAACCACAGATAGTCAGACTCTGCACATTGGTATTCAGTTCAATAAATGTTTCATTTATAATTTGTATTTTTGTAAAAGGATTGTATGATGGAGTGAACTGTAATGTATTTGACAAAGACGAGTAAGTTAATTGTAGGAGCTGGTTTGCAACGAATATAGATTATTCTGCTTTGGACATATTACATTGGAGGTGATGACAAGACACAGCAGTGGAATTGTCCCCTGGACATTGGAGGTTCAGGAGTAGAACTTGGGTGAGAGAGAAGGACTTAGATGGGAGATAAGGTTTAGGAGTAGTCTACAAGTTACTGGTAGATACAAAGTGAGACAACACCCCAAGGGTACACTACAGACAGAGAGGATCAGAGGACCAAGGATTAAGCCCCAGGCTAAGCCAGAGTAGGGAGCAGGAGATGGAAAGTGTGAAATCCCACACCCACCCCAACAGCTTGCCACCTTACTGGTGACAGTAAACAAGCACATCAGGAAAGATCAAAGTGTTCTGTGACTATAAAAATGACCACATCATTACTTGGGCTCTCTAGGCAGTCAGGAAGAGAATGTCATGAGATGGGACAGCTGCAGGAGTCTCCTGGGAAGGGAGATGCCCAGCCTGGAAAGGTGGCCTTGGGGGCTCTGAGACAACCTAAGTATATTTGGGAAACTCTTTAGCCCAGAGACATGTACACTGAAATGTGAGAAACCTCATCAACCTACTGGAAGGACTCCCTTCCCTACACCCAGCCAGCCTGAGCCATCTCCCAAATGTTGCCCCCCCAACACACCCCAATCCTTCTTCCTCCAGTTCCTGTGCATGAATCCTGCCCCTGAAACCTGGCCTGAGCTGCCCCTCCCTGCCCAGACTGCCTTCTCCTTCCTCTCCTGCTGTGGTACTTTCTGGAAGCCTCATAAGACCACCCTAGTTTACCTCTCCTTCTGTACAACTCTAGTAACTTGGTTCTCTTTACCATGTATTTGGAATTTGATATATATTTCTTTATGTTGTTATTCATCTTTTATATGCTTGGCCTGTTAAGTTGTGTATCACCTGCCTTAAAAGACTGTTTTAAAGATCAGAGGTGATGTATATAAGTTCCAGCACAGGTAGGTTCTTGGTAGGAGCTACTGTTACCTACAGGATTACAAAGCTCCCTGAGACCAGTGGCCATGTCTGATGCTGTTGTGCAGGACTCCCAAAGACCCCAAAAGGGAGGCACTGTGTCCAAGAGGCTGGAGAAATAACCTGGTGACAACGGACGAGACATGGGCTTTATTCAGGAACTTACAGGGAAGATGGTCCAGGAGAGGCCAACTGGACAGGAAAACATGGCTCCCTACTGTAAAAGACACACGGGTTATACAAGGGGGACCCCCCCCAAAATAGAATTTATTCATTAAAAATTGTGTACTTATTCTTACATGTTTAAACCTCAGTCACTTTCGAAGTACTCTTTGTTTGATGCAATACACCTATAGAGACACTTTTTCCACTTCTCAAAAGTTTTTGAACCCATCAGTTTTGATGCCTTTTAGTGCTTCTGCTATTTTTTGTTTCACCTCTTCTACGTGGGCAAAATGTTTCCCTTTGAGGACATTTTTTATCTGAAGAAACAACAACAGAAAAAGGGGGTGAGGGTGGGTGAATAAGGATGGTGGGGCATGGGGTCAAGCTGTTTTTGGTCAAAAACTGTTGCATATCAGCACAGTGTGGGCAAGTGCATTGTCATGGTGGAAGAACCAGTCACCTGTTTGCCACAACTCCAGACATTTCTTCCACAAATTGTGACACAACCTAGTCAAAACTTCCAGATAAAAACTTTGGTTCAACTTTTGATCCAGAGGAACAAATTTTGAGTGTACTACAGAGGGCCCACCCTTCAAAAAATAATTCCATTGTTTGAGGTTTTCCCCTTGTAGGGCATCTTACAGAGGGCAGAGTGCAGGGTTAAGCATAGAACGGAAGGGTTTCTAGCATGCAGGCACAGTATGAGAAGGTGCTTATACTGTATATATGTTGCATGCATACAAAATGGCTATGAATTCTCTCTAGGGGTGGAATTTTTAGTGAACCAATGAACCAAATGTAGACTAAAGGTAACCAAAAGTGATGAGCATTGATCTAGGTGTGCCCGATCTGGTCTGAACCAGCCCGGGGATGACTTCCTCCAGAAAGGGTGCACGAGAACTCAAGGAAGGGTTCACTATGCAGAGTTGCAAGATATGGTCAACGGGCAGGAAAGACAGACACTTCACCCATGGCCTCAGCATGACCTGCACACCCAGGCCAGAGCCTGAGAGGAAGGGGACCTCCTGGGTTGGCCACTCCCAGGACCCTTTCCCAGGTTCCAACCTCCTGCCTAGGGATACATCTAAGGTGTGCTCATTTTGTCACTGAGCGTGTGTCATCCTAAAGATGCCACTCCACTTCCAGCTAGCGGCAGACCCATGGAGAATCCATGTTGGTAGGACAGAAGATTCTCCCCTCATTCCATAGGCTTCTTCTCACTGCCTAGGGTAGCAGTTTTGGTTTCTTCTCACTGCCTAGGGTAAGAGGAATTGTGAGAGCTCATTTCTGGGAAGTCTTAAGGAGATATTTACTCAGTCAATTCTTCTTTAAAGAAGAATTCTTTAAAGAAGAATTGACTGGAGCAAAGCCAACTCTCTTCTGTTTCCTTGATGAAGGACAAGTTGGTCTTGTTAAATATAACATCTCAAAAGCTTTCAGATGGACATTCATGCTGATGACAGACTCAATCTCAGCAAACTGCTGACAAATGGGGCATTACTGGTTCAGGAAGAGGATACACACAGAGAGTCTTAACTCCCTTAAAGCTGTCCCTGGGTGCTTGATCCATTAATGGATCTGGTAATGCCATTAGTGCCCTGTTCTCATTGGGGATTTTGCTTTGCGTTTCAGAGCACCCGCCAAATGAGGGGGGAGAGGGAGAGGGGGAAGGAAAAAAAAGAAGAAAGAGGAGAAGGAGGGGGAAGTGGGAAGGGGGAAGGCAGAGGAGGAGGGAACAAGGAGAGGAGAATGACCTGGTTTTCTTCTTCCAAGTGACATATATGAGACCCAGCTTGGATAATTTCCATGATATTAATTTTTGAAACAGCCATTTTTAGAGTCTGAAGTGGTTTCAAGTCAGATCAGCCCTATTGTCTCTGATGTTGGCGGAGAGAGGAGCTAGAAGTGTTTGTGTCCCTGGAGAGTGTTTGGGTTTCCTCTTACTGGCACTAGTCATGGCTTGGCCTGTTGTAGCATTTGCTGGGGGAGGGATGGAGATGCAGCCATGGAAATTTCTGGGCCACATCTCTTTTGCACACTGACCTTCAGACTTGGGCTATTTAAAAAAGAAAAAAAAGGTATTGCCAGAATCAGGCCAAGAAGTCCCACTTATTTGCTGCTCATGAATATTTCACATTCCCATAGTAAATGTCTGAAGAGTGGTTAAGGGAAGGTGTGCTTCCTAGTTTCTTGACTACCTCCTCCAAGCAGTCTGGTTACATCTTTCTGTCATGGAGATCAAGCCCAAAATGAACTCTGAGTAGGTTCTTGTCCTCAGGATGTATTGCCTGTGCCTCTGGCCAGCACTGCCTTTTCAGGTAACCACCTAGACACTTCCTCTGCACCAGCATGCTCGCCATCCTCAGCCTCCTTCTAGGAAACGGCTTGCCTTGTGTTCCCCAGCAGGGTCCCAAGGGCACTATAAGAAGACCCCCTGGCCCTCCCATTTCACTTCAGCCCCTGAGATGTCTGAACTTAAGGATGTTACCTAACTCCAGGGTGTCCAGTCTGTGCTGCCAACTTGGGAAGTGTCTGGGAACTAAAGTCTTACCCACATGGGATAAAATGAGCATCCTCGCCTCCGGAATCTGCACTGAGGAAATAGGGTTGTCCCTAAGTGGGTTGGCTGAAAAGACCTGCAGACAGCACAGGAGAGCCAGGAGATCAGAGACAGGTAGAAAGAGAGGCACCAGGCTGGTAAGGGAGAGATAGCTCTTTGATGATGCCAGGGACAGAAGGGGAGGAAATGGAGGGTTGACTCATCATAGAGGGGGTTGCCATGCTCCAGTTACCTGGCCATTTGGAGTAACCTCGGATGGGAAGATCCTTCCCGCCCCTGCACCCTGTGGGTTCTGTCCTCCATTAGGTGCTCAGTGACTCCTGTGTGTCCCTGCAGCCAGGCATCTGGTGGTTCAGCTTTTCCAGATTCCCACGGGGCCCAGACAAGACCCCCATTTTCCTTACTCCCACCCATATCCTTAAGATGAAGTCCTTCTTTGAACCCAGAGTGAGTCTGACTCCTTGTGGGGCAGCTGTCATCCTCTCACTCTCTCACCATCAGCCATGGAGTTCTTTTGGTTTTAAGAAAAGAAGTTACCAAGACTCTGAGGGACAAATAATGTATGAAGGTTATGCTGAGACTTGAGACGTTTCCCTTGAAAGAGTTCAGGCCCCCTGCTGAGCTCAGGCCAGACAGAGCCATTTTGGCTTCTGGGGTTGACACCAAGTGACTGAGAACCCAGCAGTGACCCCCAGGGGGAAGCAAGGGCTGAAACCAGAAAGGCTGAGGGGACTTGAAAATGGAAAATGGGAAGAACCCACAGAGAGAAGTGACTCCCTGATGACTAGCCAGTGGTGGGCTCTCTGAATGCATCTATGGGTGACTTGATGTTTGTTGATTGATTAGTTTACATATTCATTCATTCAACAAGGATATTGTACATCTACGATGTGCTAAGCATCTTCCTCACTCCTATTATTTATTATATAAATAATCAGATATGCCAAGTGATGTGCATGCCCAGAAGGAAAGTGTCAGTGGAGGCTGGGAAGAATATGTGCATGTGTTTGCAGATTTGGTAGCTGGCATTCTGAGCAATGGTCTGGTTATAAATAGAAACTCAGATGATTTCATAAGATAATTGCAGGAAGTTGCTCCTGAGGCATTGTCTCTTTTTCTCCTTTTTGGTTTTAAAAATCAGGGCATTGACTGGGGCAGTGCTATCTTTTCAGGGATGCAATCAGGGAACAAAATGCAAAAGAAATGGAGTGCCCAGAGAGTGCTCACCATTTTAAAATATTCACCCACCAACTTTCAGAGGTACATCCAGTGCTGCCTGGGCACCTCAGCTTTTCAGATGACCCATGTCGGCCTTTCAGGTCTGGATTCAGAAGCAGATCCCAGAGAACCTCCACCGACTTCACTGGGACCTGCCCTCTGCCCTCACAGGTGATCTGGCCATATTTGTTTGTTTTGTTTTGTTTTTGTCTTTGTTTTGAGCTGGAGTCTCACTCTGTTACCCAAGCTAGAGTACAGTGGCATGCTCACAGTCACTGCAGTCTTGACCTGTTGGGCTCAGGTGATCCTTCTGCCTTAGCCTTCCAAGTATTGAAACTACAGGTGCATACCACCATGCCCAGCTAATTTTTTAAATTTTATTTTAGAGACGAGGTCTTGCCAAGTTGCCAGGCTGGTCTCAAACCTCTGAGCTCAGGCAATCCTCTTACTTCCACCTCCCAACGTGCTGGGATTACAGGCATGAGTCACTGCACAAGGTCTGTTTTTGTTTTTTTGAAGAGGAATCTAACTCTATCATCCAGGTTGGAGTGCAGTGGCATGCTCACGGCCACCGCAGCCTCGACCTTCTGGGCTCAGGCAATCCTTCCGCCATAGCCTTCCAAATAGCTGGAACTACAGGCGTGTGCCACCATGCCTGGCTACTTAAAAAAAAAAAAATTATTGTAGAGACCAGGTTCGGCGGCTCAGCCTGTAATCCCAGAACTTTGGGAGGCCGAGGTGAGTGGATTGCCTGAGCCCATGTGTTCGAGACCCACCCAGGCAACTTGGTGAGACCTCATCTCTACAATAAATCAAAAACTAGCCAAGCGTGGTAGCAAACACCTGTAGTTCCAGCTACTTGGAAGGCTGAGACAGAAGAATCATCAAGTTCAGCAGGTCGAGGCTGCAGTGGCCGTGAGCGTGCCATTGCACCCCAGTCTGGGTGACAGAGTGAGACTCCAACTCAAAAATAAAAAGTAAAATAAAATTTATTGTAGAGATGAGATCTCGCCAAGTTATCCAGGCTGGTCTTGAACCCCTGGACTCAGGCAATCCTCTCACCTCTGCCTCCCAAAGTGCTGGGGTTGCAGGCATGAGCCACCATGCCCAGCCTGGCTGTATTTGTTACTTGCTGTCCCCCAGGTGTGCTGGGCTTTACCCAGAGGGCACATGGAGATGTAGAGGTTCCTATCCCAAAGAGAAGCCTGTCCAAGTGGGCATTCAGACCCCGCAGAACACCAGGGCTCAGGCTTATTGATGCAGGTGAACCCCACTCAGGGTGTCCATACCAGCTCTAGAGACCACACCACTGGCTTGTCTGAGTTGCTTTTGGAATAAAATCTCTAAGAAACAAATGACTTCATAGCTTGGTAAACTAAAGACTTGAATGTCACAGGTGTTTGATTTTTTTTAACTGCTCTGACTTTAGTCATGAGTGCTTTCATCTTTCCTGCTGTGGGCCATCTCTTTGATGTGGGTGTCAATCAGAATTGCCTTATGTCAGGGGATGTTTAGGAATCATTCCTTGTTAAGCAGCCTGTAATGGCCTGACAGGGGTGGGGAGGAGGGGGTGGGGCAGAGAGAGAGCAGAAGAGTTGCTTGGGCTTTAGGGTCAGGGAGGGGGATCTTCACCAGGACAAGCCCCTCCCCAGTGACCTCATGCTTCTTAAACTCTGGCAGCTGGTAACTCAGATCCCTAGAAACACTACTGTTTTAGGCTGGACAGGAGTGGCCAGTCTGTCAGTAGTCCCAGTTTACGTGTGGGCAGTACTGCCACCTGGTGCTCAATGAGTGTCTCCTTCGGGGACCCTCCAGAAGTGTCTGGCTACTGAACCGCTCAGATCTTGCTGCAGAATGAGGACATTTACAAGTCTTCCCACCCACGTGTCTTCCCTATGGTCTCTGGGAGGAGATGACGCCACGAGCTGCAAACGGCAGGGTCTGGCAGTGACTACAGAAGTGTCCATTACTTCTGAGCTCTGTTGGTGAGGGCTCCTCTGGATTCAGTCAGCATTTTGGAGGTGGCTGTTTGTTTCTTTGAGTCAGGGTTTCACTCTGTTGCCCACGCTGGAGTGCAGAGTCATCATGGTTCACCACAGCCTCCACCTCTTGGGTTCAAGCAATCCTTTAGCCTCAGCCTCCTGAGTAGCTGGGACTGCAGGTGCATGGCACCATGCCTGGTGGATTTTTTGTTGAGACAGGGTTTTGCTATGTTGCCCAGGTTTGTCTCGAACTCCTGGGCTCAGGCAGTCCACTTGCCTAGGCCTCCCAAAATGCTGGGATTATAGGCATGAGCCACTGCACCCCACCTGGTGGTGGCAGTTTAGACTCTGCCTTTGGACTAAAAATGAGGGATCACAGGCAAGTGTGGTACTCTTGGTAGTCTGCTGACCACAAAGCACTGGCAAAGTTGAGCACTCAGTCAGAGACGGCTGTGTGATACCTCTGCTGGCCTCCCCAGTGGAATTCCTCCCCAGTGGAATACTGCTTCTGCAGGCTTAGCTCCAGAGAGCAGTTGAGCTGCTTGGGGCTTTCTCGTGTCAAGGCTGCATTTAAACTCCAATAGCCTTCAGCTCTTCCTTCCACCCATTTCCAGTCTTGAGAAACCACATGACGTCAATTCTTGGGCTCGCCTCCACAGCTCACAGAGCTCTGTGGTCTAGTGGCAGGACAGCCTAATGGTTAGGCACACAGTTCTGGAACCATGGCCACTCTGCTACTACATAGCTGTGGGGAAGTGACTTCAACTCTCTGTGCCTCAGTTTCTTCCCGGGGACAATAATTTTGCCTATCTCATAGGACTGTCATGAGGACTGAGTGTTTCTGACACAGGGATTTTAGAACAATGCCTGACACAAATTATGTACTTAATATGGAAAATAGCTAAAAACAATGGCCACAACTGGGTAATGTTCTGCAGAACTATATGTACTATAAGAATTCAGGTTTAGCCAGGCGCAGTGGCTCATGCCTGTAATCTCAGCACTTTGGGAGGCTGAGGAGGGAGGATTTCTTAAGCCCAGGAGTTCGAGACCACCTGGGCAACATAGTAAGACCTCATCTCTATAGAAAAAAAAAAAAATAGCCGAGTGTGGTGGCACACACCTGTTGTCTCAGCTACTCAGGAGACTGATGAGGGAGTTTCACTTGAGCCCAGGAGTTTGGGGCTGCAGTGAGCCATGATCACATCACTCTACTCCAGCCTAGTTGTCAGAGTGAGACCTCCAAGTCAAACAAACAAGCAAACAAACCACACACACACAAAAATTCAGGTTTAGTTCCTTCAAATACTTTGACGTTCTATCCACTGAAAGTGAAAGTGGTACTTCTGATTCGGATTGGCTGTGTTTTGACTGTTATTGTCATCCAGAGACCACTGCCTGAAAATTCTGATTACATATGACCTGACAAGTTATTTACTCTGTCCATTGAGGAAGAGGCTCCCGGGACTAATTTTTTGGGTGTCCTTCTCTAGGACAAGTGGCCTTAGCAAGACCCCCTCAAGTGGCAGCTGCTCTCTGCCCACCTGGCACATGCCTGCCACACATTAGGTGTCCGTGGAGTAAAGGGAAAGATAGAGTGGGTCTATTTTGAACTTGGGTGGAGTTTTGATTTCTTTGAGGCCTTTCTACCACATAGGGTCCTGGCTGGTGTCTTCCTGTAGGCTATGCCTTCTCAAAATAGAGCTTTCCTTGTACTTCCAAAGAAAGAGTTACATGGATGGGCAAAACCTAGCTTAATAAATGTACTGTGCCAGTCAAATCAGACTCAAAATATAGCCTCCAGAAAAATGATCCTGGACAAGAAGTGAGGCACATGGTCTAATTACAGCAGCAGAGGAGGCTGAACATAGTCACGTTTCCAGGCAGCCGGCCAGGTCATGCACTAAACGGACACTCATTGTATCTGTCAACTGAGCCTGAGCCCACATATATGGTTTCAGCTCAGTCAGCAGTGGCTTTCCCGTGTCCTCTCGGCTAATCCTGGCACCACACGTGGATCTTGGAAGGCTTACTCAAGATAAAAGAATGCCCTGGGGCTGTGGGGTATTTTAGTACCACCCACGCCTTGGTTGGAATACCCTGCAAAGGTGCTGATTTCCTAAAACTGGGAACCACATGGGGGCTCTTCCTGGAATGCAAAGTTGGCATAGATACAAAATCAAAAGCACCTTATGTTCTGAGAATTGGTGTTGAGAAAAGCGTGACCCAAGTCAGTAAAAACAAGCCTGTAATCCCAGCACTTTGGGAGACCAAGGCAAGAAAATTGCCTGAGCCCAGGGGTTCGAGACCAGCCTGGGTAACTTGGTGAGACCTCGTCTCTACAATAAATCAAAAAATTAGTCAGGCTGTTAGCGTGTGCCTGTAGTTCAGCTACTTGGAAGGCTGAGGTGGAAGGATCGCCTGAGTCCAGCAGTTCGACGCTGGGGTGGCGGCACTCCAGCCTGGGCAACAAAGTGAGACTCCAACTCAAAAAAAAAAAAAAAAGAATCAATAACTTCAATATTAATATCTCATGTTTTGCTGAATTTCAGAGCTCTTCTATTTGGCCCAATTTTTGCAAATGAGAAAACTCAGGCCCTGAGGGAATTGGGCGAATACTCCAGGTCACAGAGTCTCTAACAAATTATTGATTAGAGCTCAGGTTTTCTGAGTCCAGTTCAATTCCTAAACTGAAATCTACTCTTTTTTTGTCCATAATGTTACTAATGATACATTGGTTCCAAGATATTTGTTTATCTTTGTTATTTTGAAGCGACAGTCAATTGAAGACTTTTTTCCCCAGGATTTTTTTTTTTTCTTGGTAAAAAGTGATTTCACCAGTGTTAATCCAGTTACTTAAGTAAAAAAAACTTCTGGATTAGCCTGGATTCCGCCTCCTCTCCAATGCTCCCCAGCAACATCTAATCTGCTGGGAGGTCCTATTTGTTCCATTTTTGAAACACATTTCAAGTGCATGTGCCTCTGCAGAACCTCTGTTCCAAGCTGTTTCCTGCCTCTTCTTCTGCAAAACCTCCCATCCATCCTCCATACTGAGCCAAAATGATCTTTTTATTTTTATTTTTTTGAGTTGGAGTCTCACTCTGTCACCCAGACTGGAGTGTAGTGGCCGCTCCCGGCCACTGCAGCCTCGACCTGCTGGGCTCCGGCGATCCTTCCGCCTCAGCCTTCCAAGTAGCTATAGTAAATAAATTTTTTTATTTACTATAGGTGCGCGCTACCACACCCGGCTAATTTTTGATTTATTGTAGAGATGAGGTCTCACCAAGTTGCCCAGGCGAGTCTCCAACCCGCGGGCTCAGGCAATCCACTCACCTTGGCATCCCAAAACGCTGGGATTACAGGCTGAGCCACCGAGCCTGGCCAATCTTTTTATTTTAAACTTTTGATCTTGAAATCATAGGTCACAGAAACCTGCAAAACAAACAAAAACAAAAACAAGCGGGTGTGGTGGCTCATGTCTGTAATCCCAGTACTTTGGGAAGTGGAGGCAAGAAGACTGCCTGAGCCCAGGGGTTTAAGACCAGCCTGGGCAACTTGGTGAGACCTCATCTCTACAGTAAATCAAAAAATTAGCTGAGCATGGTGGCACATGCCTGTAATTCAGGTTACTTGGAAGGCTGAGACAGAAGGATCACCTGAATTCAGCAGGTCGAGACTGTGGTGGCCAAGAGCGTGCCACTGGCCTCCAGCCAAGGCAACAGTGAGACCCTGACTTTAAAAAAAAAAAAAAAAAAGAACAGGGAGAGCCTATGTACTCTTCACCCAGTTTCCCCTCAATGGTGGTCACATCTTGCACAACTACATACTAATATGGAAACCAGGAAATTGACACGGTGTGGTATAATCCACAGACTTACTGGTTTTCACCTGTGTGTGTGCACCTCTATGCAATTATATCCCATATGTGCATTTGTGTAACCACTACAGTCAAGAAAATGATCTTTCCAAACTACAAATCAGTTGTGTTACTCCTTGGCTTAAATCTTTCCATGGTGCCTCATCCTTCTTACATTGTACTCAAGCTTTTCATCTTTCTCTCAGACCAAAGCGCTCTCCCTGCTTGCCAGCTGGGAATCCCCCTGAGCTTTAGACCTTGCTGTTCCTCTGTCTGGTCTTCCTTGCTCTGGGCTCTTCTCTTGGCTGGCTCATCTTATCCTCAGGTCCCAGTTCTGGGACCTCTTGGCTGACTTTGTGTGTAGGCTGTCTCATTCTCTTGTCTATTCCTCAGGGAGTCTAAACCTCACCAGGGTAGCCACTTTGCGTTGTTCACAGTTACCTCCTCAGAACTGACCACAGCCCCAGCACCAGGTGAACATATTGAGCAATGAAAGTCACAGGAACTGACCTGTGCCCTGATGCCCTTGTCAGCAAGGGCAACCCTGGGGTGGAACTGATTTGATGGGAAAAGAACTCCATCGTTTGATACATAGAGAAAGCCTCATATTTTAAAAAGAATAATTGCTAATGCTGAATATAAGTAATACTTTAAGAATACAAAGGCATAAACCTTTGTAATTTTTTTATTTTTACTATTTTATTTATTTGTTTGTTTGTTTGTTTATTTGTCTCACTCTGTCGCCCAGGCTGGAGTGCAGTGGCTAGATCATGGCTCACTGCAGCCTCTATCTCCTGGGCTCAGGAGATCCTTTCGCCTCAGCCTCCTAAGTAGCTGGAACTATAGGCACACACCACTACATATGGCTGGTTTTTTGACTTTTTTGTAGAGACAAGGTCTTGCAAGGCTGATCTCCAGCTCCTGGACTCAAGCGGACCTCCCACCTCAGCCTCCAAAATGGGATTACCGATGTGAGCCACCATGCTTGGCTATTTGTAATTTTTTTTTAAGTCTGTATCCAGTATTATTTAGGCGCTGAAAGGAAAATTGTACTTGCTATTCTTTATCAAATTACTTTCCTTGATAAATTTCGAATATAGTTCTATTTTTTTTTTTTTTTTTTTTTAGTAGGAGGCTCACAATGTCACCTAGGCTGGAGTGCCGTGGTACACAAATGGCCGCCACAGCCACAACCTGCTGGGCTCAGGTGATCCTTTAGCCTCAGCCTTCCAAGTAGCTGGAACTACAGGCGTGAGCTACCACGCCCAGCTAATTTTTTTTAAATTTATTTATTGTAGAGATGAGGTCTCACCATGTTGCCCAGGCTGATCTCAAACATGCGGGCTCAGGCCATCCTCTCACCTTGGCCTCCCAAAGTGCTGGGATTATAGACTTGAGTCAACTGCACTCAGACTATAGTTCTGTTTCTTTTTCTGTGTTCTATTTTATTTCATTAAGAAGGATTTCAGACCCATTTCTCTTTTATATACTAAGAGTAAATGTCCCAAATATTATGATGTTGCACTGATGACAAATGTGTACATACATGACAGTTCTTACTGCCTATATTTGTCTCAGTTTTTTCAGCCATTTCTATACAAGTGGACTTCATGACTGATGACAGTTTTTATGTTTAGTCCCAAATGTGTGGCTGCAAATCATCCCTTGGTTAAGCAAAGATGCTGAAGATTTTGGGCCACTTGGCCACGATATTCAGTATGTATCAGATCCTTTAAAAAAGTTTCTTTTTCATCATAAGGCATTCATCATTTTATGTTATTTTTTTTATTTTTATTTTTATTTTTTTGAGTTGGAGTCTCACTCTGTCACCCAGACTGGAGTGCAATGGCCACTCCCGGCCACCGCAGCCTCGACCTGCTGGGCTCCGGTGATCCTTCCGCCTCGGCCTTCCAAGTAGCTGGAACTACAGGCGCGTGCTACCTCACCCGGCTAAATTTTTTTTTTTTTTTTAATTGTAGAGATGAGTTCTCACCAAGTTGCCCAGGTGGGTCTCGAACCCGCGGGCTCAGGCATTCCACTCACCTCAGCCTCCCAAGGCGCGGGATTACAGGCTGAGCCACTGAGCCCGGCTATGTTATTTTATTTTTGAGTTGAAGTCTCACTTTGTTGCCCAGGCTGTAGTGCAGTGGCATGCTTACAATCACTGCAGCCTCAACCTGCTAGGCTCAGGCAATCCTTCCGCCTCGGCCTTCCAAGTAGCTGGAACTACAGGTGTGTGCCACAGTGCCCAGTTAATTTTTTGATTTATTGTAGAGATGAGGTCTTGTCAAGTTGCTCAGGCTGGTCTCAAACCCCTGGGCTCTAGCAATCCTCTGACCACTGCCTCCCAAACTGCTGGGATTATAGGCATAAGCCACTGTGCCTGGCCTCATTTTAGAATATGGAAGTTTTTTCTTTAATGTAGCTACCACAGAAACTCTTATTTTTCTGTGAAGCCTGAATAGGCTTCTGAAATTAGCTTTGTACCCCCGACAGCCATGAGGTCTTCATTGTCAGGACAGAAGAGCTTTCTTTTTATACGCTGAGTTGAGATAGTCAGCTGAGGTGACACAAGCCATTGGAAACACAGGCTATTCTGTGAAGGGTCATTGGTCATACTCTCCGTGAATGGACGCTCTCCTGTGTTAGAACTGCCCTGGACAAGACTGAGAAGTGGAAGACACTCACCTTTTCTTTTTTATACCAGTTTCCTAGGGGCCTCCTGCTTTCTCCAGCCTCATCTCTCAGAAGCTGACAGGCAGGGATGGCCTCTTTCAATTTGCTCCTCAGGCAATCTAGACTTTAGTGTTAATCTATTATTGTTGTTATTATTATTATTATTATTTTAGAGTAGAAAAACAGATTTATTGAATACTCTGTAAGAGATCAGTAGGCAGAACAGTGACAAGGGAGCTGTCTACCAATCCATTATTTCATTAAACAGTCACTAATGGGCACTACATGGGTTGGGCATAGTGTCAGACACTGGAGATACCAAGATAAAAGACTTAGAAGTTTCTGCCATTTAGAAAGTTCTAGGCCCAGTGGGGAGTACAGATAAATGGATAGACTATCCCAGGAAAGTGTGGAGGCTGGAGTTAATTATGTATATTATGCAACCAAGGCTCCTAGATTTCAGTTCCAGTAAAGCCAACTGAGAGGAGAAAAGGGAAAGAGTGTTGAGCTCTGGGGAGGACTTGCTTCTTTGAACAAAACTCAAAACCGACAATTAAGACCTCCTGCTGACAACCTCTGGGACACACTGTCCCCGGAGGGCCAATTCCCCACCCCTATCCCCACCCTGCAGCAGCAGCAGGTGTGACCAGGAGGTATTGGGTGATTTCTCTCTCAAGTCTGTCACCCTGATTCAGATTTTTCTCTTGCACCTGCCATCTCCTTGATTAAAGTCCAGAGGTGACCACTGGGGCAGGAAGCTCAGGCAGGTCCAAAGTGTGGCCCCAGCATTGCCAACTGTAGTCAGAGGAAACCCTGGCAGAGCCTCCAGGTTGAGGTCTTAGCCTTCACCATCCTCTACACGTGACTGAGTTTCACCTGATACAAGAACTTCTCTTTCCAATGTCAGGGTTATCTCCATGTTTATTAAACTACATTTCACACTGAAAAGTCACATTGATTTTTCTCTCTACTTAAAATTGTTTCCTCAATGAAATTTAAAAATTGGTAAAATATGAAGGGGTGCAGGGGAATTCACCCCAAAATATGTTTTGCCAAAGGTCTCTCCCAAGCTGCTTCTTCTCCCCTTTAAATTATCTATTGCAGGAAATGCCCAATCATTTTTCCAAAGAATTCCTGCCTCTCAAGTTCATGCCACTTCCAGAGAACTATTTGCAAATCACTCTCTATTTCCCCATCCATGCATTCTTCCAATCACTTGTTGCCCCTCCATAGAATTCTTCTTCTGCCCCTCTTTAACCTGTTTTACCAGAATGCAAGCCCCATTTCTTCTGTAACTTCGAGATGGTATTTAAGTTTCTGTAACTCATTGGGAAGTTGAATCTTCATTCTGAAGACTCCTGTGTGTCTTCTCCTGTATTAATCAATCTACCTACTACTAGTGTTTTTTCAGCGAACCATGGCCATTAGCCCCTACCATGTGGTGAAGTCAAACAGGATGAAAAAAAGCTGCCTCTGGAAGCCACAGAGAAGAGAACCTAAGAACCTGTTTTGCTGGTAAAGGGGTAAGAATTTCTTACCAGCCAGGCTCCTGGTTTCTCTCTGTAAGGTCAGTGAGCTGGTGCTGGGGAAAGATGCAAAGAAGTGCACAAAGAGTAGGTCAGAAGTTTATTTAGAAAGCAGATTAATGGCAGTCAATATCTGTCTGGGGATGGGGAGACACCTCTTATCAACAAGGGTGCCTGAACGAAGCATATTTGTATACCTAACCCTTAACTGTACCCCACAATATCATAATTAAAAATATTGAATAAAAAAAAAAGTTTACAAAGTAAAAAAAAAAAAAAAAAAGAAAGCAGATTAGAGAAAAAGGATGGATTTACCTCTCCAAGGTTTGGGGGTAGGGGGGCAGACATTTAAGGAATGTTTGGTGGCAAATGCTTGAGATTGAAAACTTTTAAAGCTTCCCTTTTAATAGTGACAAGTAAGCATTCCTGGGTGAAACAACACAGGAGCTGTTGCCATAGTGATGAGGTGGTGGTCTGTGTGTCTGTCGGGCTGATCACAATAGATTAGATCAGCTTGGCCCTTGATGGCAGGAAGACAAATACTTTGGATAAAAGGGTAGTTAGTACAAAGCATACTTGGGGGGGGGGTTACAAGACAACTATCTGTAACTACCTCTAGGAAACTGGTTTTGTTTCTTGTTTAATGATTATAAGATGGGTTGAAGCAAGATGCTGAAAAAGCATGACAAAGCCAAGCAATGTTTAAAATGGCTGCCACTCTGACTAAAGTTACTCCAATTTGATTTTTCACCTTTTCACTCTCCCTCTGTGCACTCTGGTGAAAAAAAATCACTGTTTGTGCCTTCTGTAAGGTTTGATAAATGGGAAAGAAGGGTTTGTTTGGTCTTGGGTTGTAGTGACTTTGGTGTTCTTTTGGGTACTCTGTGGTATAATTATTTATATTGTTTGATCCCTTTTCCTTTAAGAAATTTGTTTTCAGCCAGGCTCGGTGACTCAGCTTGTAATCCCAGTGCTTTGGGAGGCTAAGGTGAGTGGACTGCCTGAGCCCGCAGGTTCGAGGCTCGCCTGGGCAACTTGGCAAGACCTCATCTCTACAATAAATCAAAAATTAGCCAGGCGTGGTAGTTCCAGCTACTTGGAAGGTTGAGGCAGAAGGATTGCTGGAGCCCAGCAGGTCGAGGCTGCAGTGACCGGGAGCATGCCACTGCACTCCAGTCTGGGTGACACAGTGAGACTCCAACTCAAAAAAAAGAAAAAAATGTGTTTTCCTTTGTCTTTTATCTTTTTGTGTTCATCTGTCATAAAGGAGGGGTACCATAGGATGTTTTATGTCTTGAGAGCTTGACTTTGTGACTATAAGGGGATGATGTCTCTTGGTATCTGCCATTAGGAGGACAAATTTTGGGGTTACGTTAGGTGGCCAGTCTGAAAAGACTGGGAGTTCACCTATGTAAAGTTACCTTCATGTCCTTAGCCCCTAGGGAAGGACCAAGGCTAATAAACATACTTCTTCTTATACTAAA
This sequence comes from Tarsius wallacei, assembly GCA_963574415.1. Classification (NCBI taxonomy): domain Eukaryota; kingdom Metazoa; phylum Chordata; class Mammalia; order Primates; family Tarsiidae; genus Tarsius; species Tarsius wallacei. The sequence continues at coordinate 54,801 of CAUYQG010006503.1, forward strand.
AACTACTTGAGGACAAATGCCTGGTTGAAGGACAATGTGGCTTTAATCTCCAGGGACCCCACTTTTCCCCACACCTTTCCTCCTGGACTGCCTCCATAATGGCTCAGGGCTGGGGAGCTAGCACTCCTGGGTCATGGGACTTGTTTTACAAACAGCATCTATTGTAAAACCTAAGAATGGTATTTGAGATCTCTTTCAGACTTTATACTCTGGTGAACCTAAACTCCTACCCAGGCCCCGAGCACCAGGAAGAACTCTACTGGTCACAGGACTACCAGGAAGACAATCTAAACACGCCCCCATGTGACATCATCAACCAATCCACAGTTCCTATCCCTCTGTCTGCCAAGTTTCCTTTAAAACCCTTATTCTCTGAATTATCAGGGAGACAAATTTGAGAAATTTCTCTCACCTTCCTTGCTTAGCTGCTTTATGACAGTAAACTCTTTCTCCATTGTAATGGTTGCATAAGTTTTGTTTTTTCTGAGCAGTGAGCAAAAGAACTTAGTTCAGCTGAAATCGTTCAAGACATATAAGATATCAAACAGCACTTTTCATTTTGAACATGTCAAACTCTCAGGGGAGTTTTGTCTTAAAAGGTCTCATCCCTTTGGGGATTTTGTGATCTTTTGCTATCTTAAGTATATTTCTTAGAGTGAATTTTTGGGGACTACTGGAATTGTCTTTTTTATGCCCTCTAAAATTATCCCCTGGGTTCTAAAGAGGCTTTTTGAATTGAGTTGCTATTGGAACTAAGTGCAGCATTGAAAATAAAAAAGATTTTTGAGGTTTCTCATTCTAAACAATTGATGGAAAGGTTAAGTTTGTAAAAAGACATGGTGTCATGGCTTGCCTTAAGAATTCTCTCCTTTGATATTTGTTTTCACCTTATGTGTCCATGATTTTTGATATTCAAACTTGGTTAAGGCACTTAGTAGGATAATCTTCAGTTAAAAAAAAAAAAAGTAAAAACCAGAAATATAGCAGCTGTTTGTTCCAGTAAAATCTGGTAACAAGAGACTTTAAAGGATTTTTTTTTAGAGCTCTATGGACAACAATAAGCTTAATTAAAAGCTAATATTCAAGCCATATATATGAGGACCCCCCCAAATTGCAATTTATTCACAAAAAATTGTGTATTTATTTTTTTCATATTTAAACTTCAGTCACCTTCAAAGTACTCTCCATCTGATACAAAACACCTATCAAGATGCTTTTTCCATTGCTCAAAGCAGTTTTTGAACTTGTCAATTTTGATGTCTTTCAGTGCTTCTGCTGTTTTTTTTTTTTTTTAATTTCACCTCTTCCATATCAGTAAAATGTTTCCCTTTGAGGACTTTTTTCATTGGGGAAACAAAATCAGTTGCTCAGAGCAAGACTGGATGAATAGGGAGCATGGGACATGGGGGCCATGCTGTTTTTGGTTAAAAACCGCTGAACACTCAGCGCAGTGTGGGCAAGTTGTTTGTGTAAATCACCCATCGTGAATGGGCAAACACACTGAAAGAATCTCCAGAGAAAAAAAAATTCACTGAAGCCAAATGCAGCCTCTCACAATATTCGCTGGTATACTTACACCAATGGGCTCCTAGAACACTTACCTAGTGGAGGATGCCTGTACTATAAGGGGCCTACCCTCCAAAAGGTAATTTTTGGCTTTTTGGGGTTCCGCCCTCATATATACACCAGAGGTCTTTATCCTTTGGGATAAAGGATCCTTTGAGGAATTTTATTTTTAGTCAGCTGAATTTTGTCTGTTCCTATCTCTCCTTCCTCTTGCCTCCCTTGATGCCACATGAGAGGACCTAAGATAATTTCTAACAGCCTGGGATACCTTAAGGAGAACAGACTTGTTTTTGGGAAGAACCTCTGTTTTTCCTTATGGAACCCCAAGAATGGTTTAGGCACTAAAGTCTGCATACTTTCCTGTTCCTCCTTCCTATAAGGGTTCTACCTGTAACCAAGAATTTCCATTTCCACTTTTGAGAAATGGTTGTAAGTCTTTTTCTCTCTTAGCCTATCCTTTAAAGATTTTTTTCTTTCTTTCTAATCTAGTTGTGTACTTGCTTAGAAAATTCCAGAGGCTATTCTAGAGGCTGACTTTGGAACAACAGAGTATGAAGACCCCATGGCAGAATCCTCCATTGTTTAGAGGTCATCTTAAGGCAATTAACCTCCAACCAGCCATAATAGGAATGGCATCCACCAGTCTCCAGGTGAACAACACTTCAAGATAACTGTCAAAGAAAGATCTGCTCCCTGTGCTGCTCTAACTTATTCCTCATTCCTTCCTTTCTTCCTTCCTTCCTTTCTTTTTTTTTTTTTTTTTTTTTTTTTGAGTTGGAATCTCACTCAGTCGCCTAGCTGGAGTACAGCAGTACGTGCAAGGCTTACCACAGCTTCGACCTGCTGGGCTCAGGTGATCCTTCCATCTCAGCCTTCCAAGTAGCTGGAACTACAGATGCACGCCACCATGTGCAGCTAATTTTTCTGATTTATTTTAGAAACGAGGTCTTGCCAAGTTGCCCAGGCTGGTCTCAAACCCCTGGGATCAGGCAATTCTCTTGCTTTGGCTTCTCAAAGTGCTGGGATTACAGGCATGAGCCACCATACCTGGTCTATTCTTTCTTTCTTTTTTTTTTTTTTTGAGTCTGCGTCTCACTCTGTCACCCAGGCTGGAGTACAGTGGCATGCTCATGGTCACCAAAGCCTCAACCTGCTGGGCTCAGGCAATTCTTTTGCCTTAGCCTTCCAAGTAGCTGGAACTTGGGCACACACCACCACACCCAGCTAATTTTTTGATTTATTGTAGAGACGAGGTCTAGCCAAGTTGCCCAGGCTGGTCTCAAACCCCTGAGCTCAGGCAACCCTCTCCCATCAGCCTCTCAAAGTGCTGGGATTATAGGCATGAGCCACAGTGCTAGGTTCCATTCTTTCTTTTTAAAATCCCCAATCCACAGCCTAAAATTTTGAATGTATTTATTTATTTGAGATATGAGCCTGGCCATTTCCCCATCTGCCGGCTTTTGGAGTAAAGTCACCTTTCTTCCACTACATCTTGTGCTTGTTCATTTCAGCCTACAAGTGACAAGAAGCAGAACTTGCTATCAGCAACAAATTTGGTGGCCCATATGAGGAGCTACGCATTGCAGGTGGTTTATTGCCTGGTTTCCAGTGGGGCAATGGCCGCCTGTAAGCGCTAGCTGCTCCACAGTAGGGATGTCAGGGATTTCCTAGCAGCTGCCAAGATGCCTTTGTCTTGGGGAACCTCCCTCCTCTCCCCTCCATGGCACCAGCAGTCTATCATGCTTTGCTAGTGCAAGGAAGGTGATCTCTGAGAAGCTGGCAAGCTCATGATCTGGGTAAGTCAGCCAAAGATGTACCCAGAAACTTTCTGTCTCCTCTGTGATGTCGTTTGGGCTCACTCCATCTGGACTTAGCCACCCAGGATATCTACTGGGAATATACACTGTCTCAGCAACACCTGGGCTCTGCTGCATTTGGACATAGCTGCTTGTGAGGCTATGTATGGTAAACACAGAGTCTCAGGACTTTCATTCAGTTCCCTCAGTGAGAATCACTCTGAGACCACGTCATCTGAATCTGTATCTGTGTTTGTCTGTGTCTGTCTCTGTCTGTGACTCTATTATCCTGCAAGGCATGCCAGGTTTTCTAGAACTCTAGTTGGTTATATACGATGTCCTATTTTGTGAACTTTTAAAAACTGATGGGCAAATTACAGCAAGGAAAATCCAGAGCTCAAATGGTCAACCTAAAACTATATAATTAAGCAGAATCTTCTAAAGCTCACTATTTCTTTCTTTCCTTTTATGCCTGTTTTGAATCTGCTGTTATTAAGCTACTGGTGTTGAAATAAAATTCACTGTTCCAAGATTACTTGGAGATTTTGTTTTTCTTATATAGTTCAGCCAGTTCTAAATAAAATGTAAACATTAAAGACTTATTTAAAACTGAAAAAAAAAAAGACATAAAGAAAAGTCTCTAAAATCAAACTGCTTTACCCAAATTTTGCTCCACAACCTATTAGGGCAAGCAAAGTTTAGCCATGTTAACAAGTTCCAATTTTTTTTCAGAAATATAACTTAGATCCAGCTATCTTTTATAAAATGGTGAGTTTGTATTGCTATTTCATGGCTAGAGTTCAAGGTAAAAGTTACTAGACCTCTGTTTATGTGTAGGTGGGTATGTTTAGATATATTTCCTTATATGTATATGTTGTACATTGTGTCTGGCATGCTACCATATTGGTTTATAAGTAAGTGGGTACTCATAATTAGTCTGCCAACATACATTTTTTTACTGTGTTTACTGATTAGATAAGTTTGAAAATTGTCTCTACCAGACATTTTAAGGTGTTGGGGTTTAGTACAAAGGTTATAAGACTGTAAAGCTAGTCAAAACTAGAATGATTTTTGTTTGTATGAATTTTTTTTTGACAAACAAGACTAATTTAAGATTGTTCAAACTAGACCGGGCAACTTGGCAAGACCTTGGTCTCTACAATAAATCTACATGCCTATGGTTCCAGCTACTTGGAAGGCTGAGGCAGAAAGATCACTTGAGCCCAGTAGGTTCAGGCTGCGGTGACCATGAGCATGCCAATGCACAGTTGCCAGAGTGACAGAGTGAGACTCCTATTCAAAAAAAAAAAATTTTGTTCAATGAGAACGGTTAAATCTTCTGAGTTATCAGGAAAATGCCCATGTGTTTAACTTTAATATTCCTAATTTGGGTGAACACCAGATGTTCACAGGCTTTGAAAATGGTTAACCAGGAAATAACTTAAAATGATGACTAGCTTTGCCTAATATTTCACTTCTTATAAGTAATCTAAGTAAACTGCTCAAAATAAATGAATTGCATAAATATAAATGAGATAAGTGCTTATAAGTGAGATTTTTGTGTGATTTGAGATCTTGGGATTGCTTTTGATGCTTAATAGATGTCTGGGTCACTTTCAGTTGGGAAAGGGTTATTACAGGGAGAAACATGTTTCTACAAATTATGGAATATCTCATTTATAAAATACTAATATCTGATAGACAATTTAGGATTTCTTGCTTCCCGGGTTTTCACTAAAACCTAAGGTAATTAAGACTAGGAATTCTAAGTCATATAATTCTATGTATCAAATATGCCAGAATAAAATACAGCTTTTGATGAAAAAATTTTATGTCATCTAGAGGTTATTTAAAAGTTATTTATAAAAGAAAAGAAAACCAATGCATAAGAGAAAGATATAAAAAGTTATGGTTATAAAGATATATTCTTGGTAAGGAAAATTGTAAAGAAAAGAGATAAATAAATATAGGACAAATCAGAAAGTCCAAACATGTTGTGAATGATCTATGTAAGTCATGATAAGATTCATAAAAGGGAATTTATTAAAGGAATTATATATATGATTAAGTTCATTATAATTAAGAGAAAATTATTTATAATTAATCCTTCTGGATATTGGTTCCCTAAGTTAAAACCTGGTTTTCTTTCTTTTTTTTTTTTTTTTGAGTTGGAGTGTCACTCTGTCGCCCAGACTGGAGTGCAGTGGCTGCTCCTGGCCACCGCAGCCTCGACCCGCTGGGCTCCAGTGATCCTTCTGCCTCAGCTTTTCTAGTAGCCGGAATTACAGGCATGCGCTACCATGCCCAGCTGATTTTTTGATTTATTGTAGAGATGAGGTCTTACCGAGTTGCCCAGGCGGGTCTCGAACCCGGGGCTCAGGCAATCCACTCACCTCAGCCTCCCAAAGTCGCGGGATTACAGGCTGAGCCACCGAGCCCAGCTTAAAACTGGTTTTCTTAAACTATTGGTTTCCTCTTATTAAAATTACAAGAGGTTTTTATTTTATTTTATTTTTTTGAGTTGGAGTGTCACTCTGTCGCCCAGACTGGAGTGCAGTGGCCGCTCCCGGCCACTGCAGCCTCGACCTGCTGGGCTCTGGCGATCCTTTCGCCTCAGCCTTCCAAGTAGCTGGAACTACAGGCGCGCGCTACCACGCCCGGCTGATTTTTTGATTTATTGTAGAGATGAGGTCTTGCCGAGTTGCCCAGGCGGGTCTCGAACCCGCGGGCTCAGGCAATCCACTCACCTCAGCCTCCTAAAGCGTGGGATTACAGGCTGAGCCACCGAGCCCGGCGAGGTTTTTATTTTTATAACCCATTTCTTTTTTAAAATTTCTTAACCAGGTACAGTGGCTCACACCTGTAATCCAAGCACTCTGGGAGGCTGATGTGGGAGGATTGCTTGAGTCCAGGACTTTGAGACCCTCCTGCTCAACATAGCGAGACATCGACATCCTCTCTACAAAAATTAAAAAATAAGCCAGGCATGGAGGTGCCATGCACCTGTAGTCCCAGCTACTCGAAAGGCTAAGGTATAAGGATCACCTGAACCTAGGAAGTCAAGGCAGCAGTGAGCCATGAACATGCCACTTGGGGAAAAGAGTGAGACCTTCTAACTAAAAAAAAAAAAAAAAAAAAAGCAAAAAACAAATAAAACTTTTTTTTCCTCTCTTGAGCTATTTATAATTTGTAACAATTGAGTAAAACATACTCTTGTGGACAAAATTTGAAGCATATTTCTCTCACTACCCAATTTTTCTAGGATATGGAAACTATTTGTGAGTCTTGATTTATGGCAATGTAGTTATTTGCATAAATTTAATAAAAATCTGTTTTCTTTTGTAACAGGACATGATTAGAGACACTGATTATCTTACCAAGGATTTGACTGGACTGACATTTCAGATGTGAGCAGATTGCTTTGGGGAACTGCGATTGAGATCTATAAAGAGCTGATAAAAAGCCCCTTGGAAAGGCTGGCCTTATACCTTGTCAGCTCCTGTCCAAGACTCCTGACCTGGGGAGTAATGAATGTCAGTCTCTGATAGGCCCAGGACCCCCAGGTTATTTTGGGACCTCAAAAAGAGGGGAATTTACCAATCCATACAGATATTTGCAGACCCAGATAAATCCTTGATGAAGTTCTAAATGGTCTAACCTGAGATTCCTCATGAAAAAAGTTCCAGCAAAGCCAGTTTGTAAAAAGCCTATTGGCAGACAATTACTCTTTCTGGACTGTACGCAAATAATCAAGCTAAGAGTTAGTGTCACACTCCCAGTGGGGCCTCCAGAATGGTTAGGTCAGGCCCGCTGGGGGTGTGAGAGTCTGGTGTACAATCCGAAGCCACTAAAAGATGCAAAGAATTGCACAGATGTTAGATTGGAAAATATAGTTTATTTAAAAGTAAATTAGAGAGAGAGACAGAAAGAGGAGATTCCCAAGGTAGGTAAGGGGGCCAAAGTCAGGAAATATGGCAATAGCCATAGCTCAAAGAGCACATGGCCACACCAGAATCTAGTAAGACAATGGCTACAATGGCCTGGCAATGGCAAAATGGCTGCTCATGGTTGAATCCTTTTAACCATTTCCCTTGGATAGGGGAAGGTCATCAAGGTGATTGGGTAGTAATCTGTTCCATGTCAATAAGGAGGGGCAGGTAAGCGCAGGTACTGATGTCAGGTAATGGACAGCAGGCAGATGGGTGGTTTAGTCACATGATTGTTGCCATGGTGAGGTCTGACTGTGTCCTGCAGGTCATGAAGGTGGATTAGGTTAACTTGGGGATTTGGGCCCATAGAGGTTTTTCCTGCAAGAGACTTGTCGGGCATTTGCAATCCACAAAATCCTTGACCAAAAGGTGGTTTACTATCAATTCTATGGCTCTGTCCTTGTCTTGCATCTGATGGAGATTTGCTGAGAGAGGGTGTGGTTGGCTGCCAGCCTGGCCTGCAGTGAAATGTTTGAACGCCTCCTAAAACCTGACTATTAGAAATTTAATCTATGTCTAAACTGTGCTAGATTCAAGCGTGTCAGGGATAAAGTCTAAGCAAAAATGGCTATGCTGAAGCAAAAAGACTATGCTAAACTAAGTTTATTTTAGTTTTCTATAGGTACCTCCTTTCACTAAGTATTGTTAGGATATGAATAGTGTGAGGGTGGAGGTGTGGATGGAGAAAGGCGCAGCACTGCTGGAGCCGGCATGCCAGAGGTTCACGCTGGCAACCCAGAGACCCAAGTAATGCAAAGAACTGCAACATACAAAGAGAAGAAAGAAGAAAGGATTTAAGAAATGTTCACTTCCCACAGACAGGAAGTGGGCCTACATTATAGATGAGTGTGGCCCCGTAGCCTCCTTGAGCCCCGGCTTAAATCCTTTTCCTTGGAGATGTTGCAGTCAGGTAGACATAACTGCCATGACTTCCTTATCGACCACCTGTGAATGTCTTGGAGACTCTGTGACACAGAGGCCCATTAATGTCTGTCCATATTATCATAGCCCCTAGAGAAGGGTGTTGCAAGGATTCTAGTGCTCCTGTACCTTCCTGAATGACAATCCTTAGAACTAATGTAGGGTGCACTTCCCCTTATCTCCTATGCATTCCCAGTGGGTAGCTTTGGGGGATCCTTGGCTTCCCTATAGATAGTGCCCAATCTACTGGAAAATGGAATTCCCACCTGCTACCCCCTGAGTGGTCACAAGTCCTGCGATCTACATAACTTCTGTAATTACAAATTTCATGACTTCTACAATCCTTGCCCAATGCTTGATGTCTTAGGCCTTGTAAATTCCCTTTACTCTAGACAAGCCTGACTGCCACTTCTGCCAGGCCCCACTGACAAAAGCTATGAGACACTTCTGATACCTGGCACCAGGAAGTCTGTGTTTCTGAAAAGACAAAGTCGGCAAGGTTAATTTTTACCTAAAGTATGCATTTCTCCATAACATAGCTTCTACTTTCTCGTCATTAGGGTTTAGGAACAAGATTAAAAAATGCATTTCCCTGCTCTCAGTCTGTCCTTTCAAGTACAATGTGGCTAAAGCTTATTTTACAAATAAATTGGCCCTACTATGATTTGTCTTTGGTAGAGATGGAGACTGGAGAGAGAAAATTATGTTTCAAAAAAAACTAGAGAACACTGTTACTAGATTCTCTTGTTCATTATTTTTTAGTTTTTATTATTTTCTATAATGTGAACTGCAACCTGAATTCTTTCCACCAAACTAACATTTTCAGAATTTTCTTCTGATTTTCTGACTTGGGATCAATAGCAATTAAAACTGTGCTTTCTTTAAAACACTGCAAACTGAAACTAAATAAAGTGTAAACAACCGTTCTGCCTGCCTGCCGATGTATGGACTTCTTAGAAAGTTCACTGGTTCAAACTACAATTCAGGAGAATCTGTCAGATTGTCAATGCAATCTGAGGATGCATCAGAAACTCTAGAAAAGCTAGTCCATATACTGCTTGACATTAACCTTTGTTTTTCTTCTGTCTCCATAGAAATGTTTCTTTTTAAAGATATTTGACCAGGCATGGTGGCTCATACCTGTATTCTCAGCATTTTGGGAGGCAGAGGTGAGAGAATTGCCTGAGCCCAGGGATTTGGGACCAACCTGGACAACTTGGCAAGACCTCATCTCTACAATAAATAAAAAAAAAATTAACTGGGCATTGTGGCATGCACCTGCAGTTCTGATACCGAGCCCTGCTAACGTCCGTCCATATTGCCATAGCCCCTAGAAAAGGGCATGACAAGGGTTCAAGTGCTCCTGCACATTCCTGAGAGTCCCCTTGTCTTTTATGCACTCCAAGCAAGTAGCTTCAGGAGATCCTTGACTTCTCTGCAAACTATGCCCAAAGATATAAATCCCTATTTACTCCCTTTCTTAGCAGTCATGGGTTTTTTACAATATACTATCAATGTAATCATAAGTCTTGTGATTTGCATAACTTTTGCAATGCATGATGTCTTAGGCCTTGTAAACTTCCTTTACTCTAAATGTCACTATCTAAATGTAAAATGCAGCTGTAACTTAAGTTCTATACAATGCTCTGTTGATCACATGGCTAATGTATAGGTACTAACAACTCTGGATTATGAAAGTGGACAGCGAGGCCTGAAGGGTAGGCAGAACCATTTTAGAAAGACCTCAAGTCCGACTGTGCTCCCTGGATTCCAACTCAGAAATAAATTTCTTTCTACCAGTTCCCTGCCCCTTAATTTGTCAGTATCAGGGATGAGCAGCTGAGCATTACTCAGAAGGAAGGCTGAGGTGGAAGGATCGCCTTAGCCCAGCAGGCTGAGGCCAATGTATTCCAGCCTGGGTGACAGAGTGAGACTCCAACAACAACAACAAAAAGATATGTTTGCCTACAGTATCTATAGAAGCCTAGCTCATCTGCAGTGCCACAGCTATTTAACAGGACTGGCCTACATAGAATTCTTTGCTACTATGAGAAATAAGAATGGTGATTTATTTTCAAATTGGAGCCTAGCTTACCTTGGGTTCTCAAGATGGTGTCTAAAAGCTTTGTGCTTCTCTTTTGCTGATTCACTTCCTACTTCTTTGTGCTTCTTTTTCGAGGGCCTTTTACTTTGTTTGGCTTCATGTTTAAACTTTTGGCAGGATCCAATCAGAATGGTAATTCTGTAAGCCAATCGGCAATTAGGACATGCAAATGAATGATTATGTAAGCCAATCAAAATATGTCATGTAGTCTTCCAATGGGAATGCCTGTAACTTCTGCAATACTCTGCCAATGAGGAACCAGAAGAGGAACTTGAGTTTTAGGGATAAAAGTACTGGTTCTTCTGGGTTCAGTGTGCCTGCTCACCAGACACCCGATCTTACAAGATCATCATTAAAGTCTTGCTTCTGCTGCACTCCGTGTCTCTGTGTGTCCATCCTTTGATTTTGGACAGGTGAGTTTGTTTCTTACACTACTCAGCTTTTTTTTTTTTTTTTTTTTTGAGTTGGAATCTCACTCTTGCCCAGACTGGAGTGCAGTGGCCGCTCCCGGCCACCGCAGCCTTTACCTGCTGGGCTCAGGCGATCCTTCCGCCTCAGCCTTCCAAGTAGCTGGAACTACAGGCGTGCGCTACCACGCCCGGCTAATTCGTGATTTATTGTAGAGATGAGGTCTCGCCAAGTTGCCCAGGCGGGTCTTGAACCCGCGGGGTCACGCAATCCACTCACCTCAGCCTCACCA
>CAUYQG010006504.1:0-20219 GCA_963574415.1 Tarsius wallacei
TAGTTTCCCACCACTGTCAGTCATTTTCTTGTGGTAATACGTTGGATGATCAAGGTCTACTATATGAGTGAGAACATGTGATACTCAGTTTTTTGTTTCTGTGAGAGGTTACTCAGTATTATAGACTCTAGTTCCATCCAGGTTGCTGCAAAGTTCATGATTTTGTTCTTTTTTATGGCTGCGTAGTGTTCCATTGTGTATATGTACCACATTTTTTAAATCCAGTCCTCTTTTGATGGACAGCATGGTTGCCTCCAGGTTCTTGCTATTGTGAACAATGCTGCAATAAACATACGTGTGCGGGTATCTTTTTTATAGAGTGATTTGAGTTCTTCAGGGTATATTCCCAGTAGGGGGATCGCGGTGTCATATGGGAGGTTGGTGAAATAATTTTTTTGTCTTTGAGTGTTAGCACAAAGCATGTGACCTACATCATCTCAATGGTAGTAAGAATTGTACAGAATAAAATAAAATAAGTGTTTAGAAACTTCCAAATATTATGCAAGTTTTATAATCATTAAAAAGCTAAGATTTGATGTTGGTGGAAAAACATGGTTTGATCTCCATAGCGTGTCCTAGTTTTAAATGTACAGGCTCATATGTCATCCATGGACTCACCATGCCTGGTTAGACTTGTCTTCTTCAGTTACCACTCAGTGACTAACAACCAGACTCAGCACCTCTTCTCCAGCACGACTTGGCCTTCACATGTAAAAGTGATCTGGCTTATTTAAACAGAATAGTTTCTTAACTGTTCTTTTTGTTATTACATTTTATAGCAGAGAGGTTTGAGCATTTCACCACTGCCTACATGTCAAAATAGGTCATAAAACCTTCAAAAGAGCATCAAATCAGAAGATTGATAACATCGCCATAGCTTTACCAAATATTTTGGAATGTGACCACTCTGTCTTTTAGTCTGTTGCCAGTATATTCTGTCTTCCATTAGTCTCTTGTGTTCTTTGTGTATTAATCTCTCTGCAACTCAATTAAAACTTCTTTAGTGCAGAAGCCAGAGTGTGTACTTCAACCATAATAACCTAATACAATGTTGAGCACATAGTAAATCCCCTGAAACTTTTTTTTTTTTTTTGGTGACACCTATTTAAAATACATGGGGGATAGAGGACTTTTATTTATTCATTCAAAAAATATTTCTGAGTAGCCACCACATAGCCTGACTGTATGCAAACAACAGAAATAAGCTACACAATTTAAAGCAATGGTCCTCAACAAGGGTCAATTTTACCTCCCAAAGACATTTGGCAATGCCTGAACACAGTTTTGGCTATCATTCTTGGGGCAGGAGTGAGGCTGATATCTAGTGGGTAGAGAGGCAAAGGAGGCACAAGACAGCCTCCACAACAAAGAAATATCTAATCTCCAATATCGATCCTGTTCAGACTGAGAGATCCTGTCCTGCACTGTAGTGGGGGAGTCAGAGAAGTTTTAATACAAACTTCTTAATAATGACGTGTTCTTTTCACACTGTTCTGGAAGACAAACATTTCAATATTCCTATCTCACTGAACAATGTGACACCAATAATGACTACTTTAGATGCCGGCATGTGAAAAAAACTATCAAAAGGAGCTAGTTATTTAGAAGACTTTTGGGATGAAGGCATAAATAGTTGTTTCCATTATTTCCTTAGAATAGAATTTATATCTTCCACATTAAAGGAAATAAAGAAGATAATAGTATGTTAGGTTGAATCTAGAAAAGTTATATTTATACTACCGTTAAATTTCTGAAACCCCAGTATCTACTAAGACTACTCCACAGCTTGAGATCACTTAAGACTGGCTAACACACAAATCCTCTTTGCTCAAGGGTTTTGAGTAGAAAAATATGTACAATAATGTTACATGTAATAATAAATTTACAACAAAATAGTATTTCAAATGAATATGCATACAGCACTTCCGTGGGAACAGGTTTGGAAGCAAGGAGACCAGCCTGAAGACAATGGCAATAGTTCCTTCAAGAGATGGCCTCAGTAGAAGAGAGAAGAAATTGAAAGAGATGAATGGAATTATTGTTAATTGGGGATGAGAGCAGAAGACCTGAGGCTAATGCCAAGGTCTCTAACTTGGACAATTAGTAGATAGTGGTACCTTTCTTTGAGCCAGAGACCGCAGAAGAATGAGCAGGTTGAGAGGCAGGAGCTGGAGAAAGAATCCAATGGGCTCAGTTTTAGCCATGTTCTATCTGAGTTACCTGGTGAACATCCATAGGGAGGGGCCCAGGGAGCAGTTGGTTATATGAGTCTGGAATGCAAGACAGAAGCAATTAAAGTAGATAAATTTTGGAGATAATATTTCCTCAGTAGGATGAATACATTGTACATATATTAAGCTAATTCTTTCAAATACGAATCCAGGAATAAAGAGCCACTAGCCCAGCCTTTGATATGTATTATCAAAGGTTTTGAACATCTTTTCCCTTTCACTATCACTTGTATTTCTTATTACTGCCTTTGCCAGAAAGTTGAATAATATTATTATTAATATAATATTAAAATAATGTTGTTAGTCTCTTACATTTGTATAGTCCTTCACAGTTTGGTAACATTCTTTCTCATACAGTTCTGGACAAAGTCTTAAGTCTGTGAGTTGGCATTAGAGAAACAGCCCAGGGCCAGGAAACCAGGATAGAACCACAGACCAGAAGTTCTAATGAGGTTGCTGCAAGTATTTATTCTGGGGTCACAGCCAGTGTTCAGAACCAGAAGTCACAGAGTTAACCAAGCCAAAGCCCAAGATCTGAGCCAAGAGTTGTAGCCAAGGCTATCAGCAAAGCCAAGAAGCAGTCACAGGATTAGCACATCAGAACAAGCCCCAGAACTGCTGTTGAACCTAAGGTCCTCCCTCGGGCCCTGTGTCCTTTGGAGGCATTCTCTGTCCACAGACATGCACTCCCAGAGGAATGCAATCTACAAGGTGGGAATGTGGCAACTAAGGATTTCCTCTGCCTTTATAAGAACTTTGCTTTGGAGAACACACAGAGAATCTCGCTGAAAGCATCTTAACTACCTTCTGTAAGTTATTTAAATACAGATGAGGTTACTTTTATTTTAAAAAAAAACTACTCTGAATATTACCTATTAATTTATTAAAACTTCTGGATATATATACATCACTATTTTGTATTTAATTAAAATCATTGGGAAGAAATATAATGATTCCAAATTCAACTGAATTTTCTTCAAAAAAACTTAAAAATAGGACATTCCAAATTTTGAATACTTTCCTATGATATCTTATGATAGGTCTTCCCTCATTCACCCTCTTCTGGGAAACTTCACTAGTAATTCCTAGATTTCCTTTTTTGTTTTTCAGCTTTGATGTAGCCAAAAGAGTCTACGAACAACTCAGGAAAGTAACCTGACCTTTTATTAAAACTGTTTTCTCAGAAATAAATGTAGCACAATAGATTGATCTTTTCCAATATAATTTTAAATAGATAATACGTTCACAAGGCTAAACAATCGTGAATGTACGTTTTAAGGGTATACAGTGAAACTTTCATTCCTAGTTCAATTTCTTCCTTTTAGTACCCCCCCCCATGAAGGTAACTATTACCGTGAATTTCTTGCTATTCCTTTGGAATTTTATAACACACATGTATGTTTTCATGTCTTCCTTTTCTAAGCAAAACATAACACATTACTTCAAATCTAAACTTTTTCCATATAATCATGTGCAGAGATTTATCTTTTAGAGTTGCATAGACAATTAACATAGAAACTTAGGTTGCTTATGGTTTTTAACCTCTAACAAACAATGTGGCAATAAATAACATGGTTATATGTTTTTTTGCACATATGCAATTATAACTGTAGGAAAAATTGCCAGAATTGAAACTGACAAATTAGGAGGTATTGCACTTGTGCTTTTAAAGGATACAGCTAAAAACCTTTCATACTGTAATACTAATTTCTACCTTCTCATAGCTTCGCCAACAAATAACTTTAACAAAATTTTTACTTTTGCCAATTTGTAAGTGAAAAAACTATGACATTGTAATATGCTTGAAATAATGTTCCTCTTATTATATTATTAAGCAACTTTAATGTATTTAAGAGCCAATGGCATGTTATCTATTTACAACCCTTGTCTATATTTGTTTTGCTATTGATCTTTTCTTAATGATTGATTTCTAGGAGGTAGGTCTTTATGGCATAAGCTCTTTTTCTGCAATATGAGTTGTAATTTTCCCAGAGTTTTATTTATCTCTTAAATTGCATGTACTTTTTGGCCATGCACAATTTTTTTTAATGTGTCAAATTTATTAATCTGGTTTTGGCTTCTAAAGATCAATAAAATAAGAAAACAAGAATACCTCAAAATCATAAAAATTTCTCTCTCTTTTCCCCAAATCTAGCATCATACTTGTTTGGAACACATTAGATATAAGAAGAAAGCAAGAATGTCTAATATCACCATTATGATTAACATCACATGAAAGATACTGACTGCAAAAAAAAAAAAAAAAGAAGGGTGAAAATGGAGGTTAAAAATATAACTAGGCATAACTAAAAAGGATAAAAAATTATGGAACACCCATATGAAGAAATCTTGTAAATGCTACTGAAGGACAAAAATGAAGACTTAAATTAATGGAAAAACCTACCCTGGACTAGAAGACCCAACTTCATAAAGATGCCAATTTACTTTAAATTAACTCATATATTTTATATAAAGTCCCCAAAATAGCGGGGGAGGGGTGTTTGTTTGTTTGCTTGCTTGCTTTATTTTGTCCTTTCTTGTTTTGTTTTAAGAACTAGTCAAGATAATTGTAACATTAATATGAAAAAAAAAAAACATGCACACACAAGTATTCAAGAAATCCCTGATACTGAAGAGCAATAAAGAAATATTAACTCCATAACATATTAAAATATATTCCAAATCCTCAGTAATTGAGTATGTTAGCATCGCATGAATACCAACAGACTAATAAAATATTACAATAAATCTAAAAATAGGTCTAATGTATACAGACATTTAGTTTATGATAAAGATGGCATCTTAAATCAGGGGAGAAAAAGTGAACTGTTTCATAAATGTGCTGGGACACATAGATAGTCATCTAAAACAAAATAGTGGATCCACACATTATATACTCCAAGCACCAAATAAGTTCAAAATGGATCAATATTCTTTAAAAAAAATAATAAAGGAAGATGGGAGGGAGGAAAGAAGAAGAGAAGAAGGAACAGAGGGAGGACTAAGGCACTAAAAATGCATTGTAGGTGAGCTATTTTATAACTTTGAAATTAGAAAGACAAATAAACATTTTAGTGTTTTATTAAATGTTATATATAATTCTAAAACTTTAAGTTTTTGTTTTGTTTTGTTTTGCTAAAATACTGGCCTGTGCCAGCCTTTAAGCAGACATTTTTGAGAAATAAATGAATAATCTACTTTTTTAATGGATAGATATATATGAAAATATCAGAGAACTATCAACACAGAGAAGGAATGAGGTTTAAAGGGCCTTTGTTTAAAATACTAAAACAAAAATTCTGAGCAATCTTTTGATTACAGCAATTCTTTATATATTTTAGCAAGAACATGAATTACAGTGATTTACAGTCAGAAGATACAGGTTCAATTTTCTATTCTGTCACCAACCACGTGACCTTATGAAAATTTCTTAATCTTTCTGAAATTTAATTTTCTAATCAATGGATGGTATTAATGGGATAATTTCTATTGATGTCATCAGGGTATTTTGATCGAATAATCTAATACACCTGAAAATATTATATAATTTGTAAAAACTATACAAATATTCATTATTATTTAATAAGCTATGTATTAAGCACAGCAAATGTGTATCTATTTTAGAAATTCAGATCAATCAAGTTTCTGTAGACACTTTACCTAGCATCCCATCAGTCTTAGAATTTATGGAGCAGAAATTAGAACAAGTTTATTACTGTCTATGAAACTCTGTTGATTTGAATCTTACTATTTAAAACTAAATTGGATTAATATGCAAAAATAATTATTCCAATTGACAAATTGTCATCTGCCAGAAGTCAATGGGTAGAGGCAGCAGCATGTACTATGAGAAACTGAGGCAGAGGCAAATCTCTGATGCCCATTATAGAAGCCAGCCAGTGGGGCAGAGCATACAACAGACACTCACTCATGGCAGGGAGATCTGAGCTGCAGAAGAAGAACGGAAAGCAGTCATCTCTACTCCCATGTAGAACCACCTCTGCTGTGTCCAAGCCTCTGAATTCAGAGCTTTCAAAGGGTCATGCTCATGGTAAACTGGACACGTGATGGCCTCTTTTCCCCTCTGGATGTTAGTAACTCGGAGAACAGAACTTTCACATACAATGAACAACGCACCCTTACAAGAAAAAAGCATCTCAAGTAAGGATGCTAGGAGGGGAAAGTGGCTTTGGTTTTGCTTTGTAATCTTAACCCCAATCAGCAGGCAGGGCCAATTCAACCCAAGTAGCCCTATGTGACAATACCCAGATCGACTTTTTATAGATAGACAAGCAAGTGATTTGCTGAGAATAATCAGGCCTACCATCTGTAATGAAAAAGGTATATTATTTATTATATGTACTTATGTCCTTTAAAGGACAGGCTGTGTATTCTGATCCCACTGTCTGGTCACAATAACAAAACAAAGAACAAAAACCCCTTCCTTCCTCGCCTCATCAAAAAAGAGAAAAGAAAAAATATTTTGTAATTAGGAAAAAATGTTTGACCAAACTAATATGAATACTTTTATTGTGTTGTTCAGTTTTCACATGACACAGTTTGCTGCTTTCTTTAAGGTATATTGCTAATTTTATCAAATTCCTCTCCTGTGTTTATTCATTCACCCAACGAATGGTTTTTATTACTTGCATTGTTTGAGTAGTCATCAGCAAAATTCTATATAGAACTAAGCTGTCCTAAATGTGCTCTGCAAATTGTTTGTGCCTGTGTTGATACCTAGAATGATTAGGTGCAGCTCTAACCTGAAGATTCTACCTATTGCAAATAGAATGCTTGGAGTTGACTTGTACCACTTGTCAGAGCTAATTATGTGCATATCTCCTCAACCCTGAAAGTAGCAACACCATGGTAGCTTGAAGTCAGCCATAACAGGAGTATTTACACCATGAAAATTTGCAAAAGCCAAAAACCATTCCCTGCCCTTCAGTAAAATCAAATGTTTGTCATTTTCCACCACTCTTGAATTTCTGTTATCTCCAGAGAACCACTGTTCTTTGACCAGTTGTGATAAACAACATACCTTAAACACGTTTTGGCAGAAAGATTTGCATTCATTCTCAATTCAAACTAAAAATGAGTGTGTCCTCCTACCAAAACATGTAAACCATGTTGTGCCAAATATAATAACATCTGATATATCCTAAAAGCAGGACCTTGAGCTGTTAACTGTATAATCACTGTTGGAGACCCATTCAAGAAATGTGTTCACATTTCTTGCTGGCACAAATTAAGCCCAACTTTTTTGTAGCGAATGATTTGTTTGGTTGGTTTATTTTTCAGCTTCACCCAATGTTCTAAGATCTCCAGGATTTAGTGGTAGCTTGCTGAGACTCAAGTCAATTGGCTGAGTGAGTCCAGCCAGGCATGAGGAGGTTTCATAGTGTGACTGTTTTGGATGTGCCATTATTTTCAGTAAACAAAAAGTCGAAATAATAAGTTGCACAGAGATTAGAGTGTGGAGGGTAGGAAAATGGAGGGGGTGTATTGCTGCTGATCAATGATCAACTAATAAATTAGAAACTATTGTTCTGGAGCAGTAGTGTAGGCAGAAGCGGATTCCTTTTTTCCATACCTACCTCCTTTCCCTGCCTATGGCTTTCAACAAATGTGGTGGGATGGCCTAAAACGCATTCCATCTCATATTTCAGACCATTTGAAATCCTCTTTCAACAGGTATGTCCTTTGACAGTTGTCACGATCTGACTTGTATTACCCCCCAAAATTATATGTTGACACTCTAACACCCCCTAAGTCTCAGATTGTGACTATTTGGGAAAAGGTCCTTTAAAGAAGCAATTGCATTAAAAATGGGCTTGCTAGGATGGACCTTGATCCAATATGACTAGTGTTCTTATAAGAACAAGATATTAAACATGACATACAGAGGCATCACATGAAGACACTGGAGGAAAAAAAAGCTATTGGTAAGCAAAGGAGACAGGCCTCAGAAGAAACAACCCTTCAAACACTTGATCTTGGCCAACAAACCTCTAGAACTGTGAGAAAATAATTTTCTGTTGTTTAAGCTACCTAGTCTGTAGTATTTTGTTATGGCAACAATCGTCGTAGTTAGTTAGCCCTAGCCTTAATTGAAACAGGACTCCTCTTTGTTATAGACTGAATTCTGTCCCCTCAAAATTCTTATGTTAAAGACCTAACCCCTAGTGTGGACATATAGAGATGTCACCTTCAGGACAGTAATTAAAGTTAAATAATAAAATGTGTGGCCTCAAATTAAGAGGAAGAGTCACCACCAAAGCTTGATCTACCCCCCTCCCATGTCTCTCTCTCTCTCTCTCTCTCTCTCTCTCTCTCTCTCTCTCTCTCTCTCCTCCCATCACTCCCGTACTCCACCCCCCCACAGATACACTTAGGAAAGGCCATGTGAAAACACAGCCAGTGAAAACACAGCCAGAAGGCGATCATCTACAAGTCAGGAAGAGAGACTTTTACCAGCAATAAACTCTGAGAGCATCTTGATCTTGGACTTCTAGCCTCAGACTATAAGAAAATTAATTCCTGTTGTTTAAACCTCTCAGCCTGTGATATTTTCTATAGCAACTGAGCAGACCAATAAACTCTTTCTCTGTATGTTTTGCTGCTGAGTAGGTAACAGAGCATCATTAAATGAATGCAGTTGTTTGTGAGGCTAAATCCAAAATGGAATCTCAGAAAAAAATGATGTCTGTTAATTTTCCAAAACTGCAAGTGTATTTTAAGTGAGAAAGGTAACACTTTACTATCCTTTGGGTTTCAGCTTCTAAGGTTTCATCCCAAAATTAGAAACAAAGATTGAGCAGACATTTAGGTACCAGTAGACAGTGATCCTGGAAGAGGTTACCTATTCTTCTCCTGGGACATAATTCTTCACTTAAGTTATTCAGGAGTATAATTACATAGAAAGAAACATGAATATTCCTGACCACTAGGTTATCATTTGGTCTACCAATGTCAGAGTCATCCAAATGTATGGCGATTTACTGTAATGCTCCCTCTGCACCTGCACCCTGGAAGACACACCACTGAATCAATGACTAGAGCTGTAGAGGAAATTAGAAAGAGAGAAATACTATATAAATTTCTATAGTCTTTCCATATCTACTCTCCATCTTTTGTAATGCTGCACTGTGCGTTAGAAAGTGACCAGCGTGGATGGTGTCAACTAATCTCCTTGGCTCCCAGGTTCCAGTTGAGTTCACCAGCAGAGAACATCAAAGACTAGAGGAGAGTGAAGCTAAGACACGTATTCCCTCACTGCCCTCTGTGCTCCTCCAAGGTGCTAAGGCTTGATTGTGTTCCTCTATTACAGATTGCAGTTCCAGTCAGCAGCTCTCTCCATTTGTCACCCTCTATGAGCTCCTGCAATCTTCCCTTCTATTTGTACCTAGGTTGGTAAAGGTTCCCTCCTCTTCTTAGTGACTGGGTACTGCACCAACCAATGCTCATTTCTCTAAACACTGCCCACAGTTTTATAAACAATTTATTTATTAACCTTTCCTGAATTAGTCATGTTGAGTGAGATATCTTTTTTTCTCTAGGATGCTGACAGGTGTAAGAGCCAGTGAGTGTCAAGGATGTGGCTGAGCTAGATGAGTCTAAAAAAAACAACTCTTGTGCACATTCCCAACCCAAGTAACTATACTCTAGTATGGTCTCATCTCAGGGTATTTATGCTTGGTGTTTTCTCTCCTGAAGGGTTCTTTCTATTTTTCTTCACGTGATTGGGTCTATTTCAGAGAGCCCTTTTCTCTATAGAAGAGGTCCCTTTGTCTCTCCATTATTGCTCCATTTCATTTTCTTCTAACATTTATTATAATCTGAATGTATCTTTATTCACTCAATGTATTGTGTATCACTCACCTCTATTCAACAGAGGCAGACTCCATGAGGTTGTGGATTGTGGCTGTGTCACCACATCTCTGATGTCTACAAATGTGCCTGGGACATAGTAAGCTCTCAATAAATACATATACTCACTTAACAGTCACTCCCTACTTCCTCCTCCTCTTCATCCAACCAAATGCACAACCTCATAATACCTTCCTCACCATGCACATGCACCTTTCAGCTTATTTATAACCTATTTAAAATTCCAAGTTCTACAGATTTCCCAGGATGCTATTTTAATTACTTATATAAAAACCATTGTCCAGGGCAGTGGGCACAGTCTGATTGCCCTATTACCTAGATTCTTCAGTTTTCCTAGAAATATCCTTTGACTAAGACAAGGAAGCAATAAATTATGTTACTAACATGAAGTGCTTTATTCCCAGGGAGGGAATTGGGCATTGGGGAGAAATGGTCTCAATCATTAATTCATTCGGTCAATTGCTATTTTTAAAATAAAAGTGGTACATCAATAGAAAGTTTAAGGATAATGATGGAACACTTAATATTAAGTGAAAGAAAAACCAAGGAGATGTGGATGAGATTTGAAACTCTTTGAAGTTCACATGAGGAGGGATTTGGTCTTTTGCCTTCTACCTAGAATACATAATTAAGATGACTTTGGCTCCAGTGGGGCACATGGGGACTGTGGAAGGATTGAACATTTTAAGGATTTTGAGCATGTCTACAGTTGTTTCTGCCTTAATTACATAAGGGGAAAGCTTTTATTTTAACTCTGGCCAAGGAAACCCTAGTCATGAAACTGTTTTTATTTGACGAAATGTTTACTCTCACAGGAAAGAAGCAAGACTGCACAGTTGATGAGCCAGCACTGAAGTGGTTATACATGAGGGGAGGGAGAGATCCAAGAAACGGGCATGGAAAAGTTGCCAAAATTATCATGACATCGGGGTCATAGATCCAATCCATGACCTTCTTGAAAATCTTGGGAAATTCATGTTTACAAAATGCATGGCACAATCATGAAACTTCTAAAGACGTTCTCCAAACAGTCATATATTTCAAGCTGCTAAACTGTATATCACCATGAATAAGATGTTAATATTTCAAAGACTTTAAAAGCAAACATGCTTATACATGCAAATTTCAGTTATAGAGAAACCTTTGTCCTAAGTCAACCGTGCATACCTTTTCTCTGCACAAATGCAGCCAAACTGCCAAGCAGCTGAAAAATAAAGACAAACACTGAGAACAAAGCAGAGCACTGGAACCAAAAGAGATTTGATTCATGTTCCGAGGGTCCATCCCACTTCTGACTGCCATAAGATGTTTACCGCTCAGGAAAGACAGAGGCAATGAATATCGATTATATGCTCAATTGAAAGTCTCTCACCACCAATAAATTGTGTTGCATTTAGGAGATCTGGTTGGGAATGGCTGAAACCATTCTATCAGTATGACTGCTCTGGAAGTTCTGAGATAATTGTGCAGAGTCACAAATATTATTACTTGATCAATAAAAACCTCATTTTGCATGCTAGAATAATAAGATAAATAATAAATGCACAACTAACGACTATGACAGAGGTCTGAAATTTAACGACCTTGAAGACTAGTCTTAGTCCATCCACTGTTTTACTGTGAAATCCAGGACATTGAACTCTTTCCCTTAGTTCCCTGACTCAATTTCATCTACTTACTGTGTACAAGCCACTTTGCTAGAAGGCGGGAGATACCAAGATGAATAAAAATTCAGCATGCCATAAAGATTGTAGCATAGTCACAGTAACATAAATTAATACCTATAGCATGAAAGACATTAGGATTAAAGAGTCATAAATGTAACGAGACAAAAAGTCTTAGAGTTGAGTGAAAACAAACAATGCATATATCTAAACCCCTTGTGTTGAGTTCATGGAAGACAGTATAAGTTTATATATCTAACTTATATCTATTTCTAAATACTGTTTATTTGTATTTGTTGATTGCTCACATATGAGTGACACTTAAGTTAAGGCACAGTTTTTATTCTTATATAAATTTAATTCTAATGAAGACCTAACTTGGATTCCAATGATGTGCAAACCATACCATTTCTGAAGGAAAAAATGGTAGAGATTAGAATTATGATAAAAACTGTATAACAAATAACATACCTGTGCAACGATGTCAATTACTACCATGGCATGGCACTTAGAATTTCATTCTCTTTTGATATCTCCAACTATATTATAATTTCTCAGATGACAAGAGTCTGAGATTTACACTAATGTATTAAGAATGTTTAGCAATGAAAATTAAACATATTGGATGCTCACAAAACCTTTTCAACAGTGTTAGCTTCTCATAAGAATCTACATACACCAGTATAATCTCTGATTAAGGTGGAAGAAAGAAAAAGTATTAAAATAAGTCAAAAGAAGTTTAATGAATATAGAAAGGGAAATTAATTAAAAGCTAAGAAATAGAAGGGTGAAAATCTTAAACTGTCTCTACACACAACCTGTGAGTCTCTAGCACCTAGAATCATAAGCATATGTGGTACTATGTATTTACTTTTTGTTATGCATTTTAGATCAGGCATTTTATTATTCTATTTTATTTTATTTTAGATTTGTGGGTACCTAGGAGGAGTTACTACATAAATAAATTGCACACTGTTAAGGTTTTGGCTTGAAGCGAGCCCTCTCTCCTCCTGATAGTGGACCTGGTACCTAGTGTGTGGTTGTATGCCCCTTTTCACTCCTCCCTTCTTCCCTCCTTTAGTAGTGTCCAATGTCTGTTTTTCCCACCTTTGTACTCATGTGACCAGTGATCAGGTCTGCTTACAAATGAGAAAATGCAGTATTCAGTTTTTCTGTTTCTGTGATAGTTCACTTAGTATGATGGTCTCCAGTTGCATCCATATTGCTGTGAAGGACATGATTTTGTTCTTTTTTATGACTGCGTAGTATTCCATCATGTATATGTACCACATTTTCTTTACCCAGTCCACATTTGATGGGCATCTGGGTTGGTTCCGTGTTTTTGCTGAATATGTGAATAGTGCTGTAGTGAACATATCTTTTTGGTAGAGTGATTTATGTTCCTTTGGGTATATTCCCAGAAGTGGGTTTGCTAGATCGTATGGTAGCTCAATTTTTCGTTCTTTGAGAAAACATCACACCGCTTCACACAAAGGCTAAACAAGTTTGAATTCTGTGTGGTACTATTTAAATGTTTGTTCAACGGGTTAATAAATTAATGTTACACAAATTTAATTCTAATGAGGTACCAGCTTGGATTTTGTTAGTGTCTCTCTGCAGAAAAATAGTGAGCACAAGCACCCTCAAATATCAGGTAGTTTGACCACATCCCATGAAAGAAACAACAAGGTCAGTCTGACTCAAACTAACAATACAAAGTCTTTCATTCATCATTCACATATCTAGAACAAGGGATAAGTGATGAAAAGAAAGCAATGAGTAAAAAGAATAAACTTCTGGAGGACTTACTATGTGTTAAGCATTTTGCTAGGTCCTTAATCCAAAAGTCTTACTTAATCCTCAAAACAGTCCTATAAATTAATACTATTTTTCATTCAACAAATAAGAAAACTGAGGAATAAGCAAAAAAAAAAAAAAAGCAGACTCATTCAAAAGAAATAGAGAAAAATGAAACAAAGAGTGGTTCAGGTCAGATATATAAAGCATCAAAACTTAAATTCCCCTTCAAAATGTTGACATATTAATTTAGCACTTTTACTAAAAATCACAACATGCAAAATGCTTATGTAAGAAATGTATGTGTATGTTTGCACATGTATGCACATTTCCACTGGATGATAAAAACTACATCACCCTTTGGAAAAATATAATGAACAAATCCAGAAAACTGCTTCACCAAAAACTCCTATAAATGATCTCAGTTCTGTTTTGGAAGAAACTACTCTCTAAGGAGAAATGAAATAAGTTTTGGTTTCAACATTCACTGTCTTTTTGTGCTGTTCATGAATAAATTGGGCTAATTGTTAAATGTGAGAAGTGATGGTTTTATGATACATATATATATATTACTGCCCCAAAATTATTGGTTTCTAAATTCGTCCTATGTAACCAACAAGTTAGGTTGAATCTAAAAGAAATAGATATGATTCTCAATGTGCAGTTCCGTACACACTTTGCAATTCCCACACGTCCATGCAACAGGTAACTCCAGTGATCGAGTTCTCAAATCTGAAACACTGTAGAAGTTTCAAATATCACATAACATTTTAATATTTAATATGTATTTTAAGCATATCAGTTTCTGCACATAAAGAGTGACTAGCACATCATGCATTACCATGTCATACTAGTTCTGAGGAACAACGGCTTTCAATTTAAAGAATAAAACACCCTCCAGCTGAAGAAAATTCTCACATTACAATATGTTTAAAAGAATCTATTCCAGTTGTGGTTGGTTGTCTATGAGAAATCTTTTTCATAGGGGGGAAAAAATTGAACATTCCCATGTGAAAGTCTTTCTTGCAAGAGAAAAAAACTACATTGCATTTTATACAAACTAGGTGAATTCAAAATGATGGATCATTTCAAAAATATTCATTATGCTATTTACTTACATAAATGTGGTTGTATAAAAAGTAAAAAAGGAATGCATTCACAATTGGTTTAAGTAATTTTCTCTTGGCAAACCACCATATAAAACAGGGGCGTCATGGCGCCACAGAATTCTGAATTGTGGTGGAGCATCATCAGTACACATGGCATTAATCTTTGTCTCGTTGCAGGAGACACCCTTGCTTGCATTAGCAGGCTGCCTCTTAAATGGAAGATGGTGTAATGTAACTCAGGTTTAAATAACACAATAAATAAGATCTAGTTCTCTTTAGTCTTTCTTACCAATCTCTTCCAAGACCTCTTTGTTAAAGTGCTTCATGGCTTACACATTTTAATGTAAATAACAAGTTTTTTGGAGGAGTGGGGAGACTTTCCCAAAAGAGCATGGTAAAGGAAGAAACTCAAGGGGTTAATATCAAAATTTTATATTTAACATGTTAAGCAACTGAAAGACTTTTTTAAAAAAGCATATGTATGTGAACATAGTGTACTTACCCCATTTTCGTACTTGTCTTTGAGCGAACTGACAGTCCCAATATTTTAAAAATCTCACTGTTTTATATCACTTCATGCTCCCCATGACAAGGGGAACATTTAGCTGTCTTTAATGTCTTCTAATTAAATACTCAAAGCATTCTTAAAATCTTCTTTTTCCAAATATAGATATATTTTAAAATAACAGATTTTTCCAAGTGCATTTTTCTATTGAACTGAGGAGCTTTCAGAAACTGTCCCCACTGAATATAATGACTATTTAAGGAAACAAGCTATTTATGTGGAAATATTAAGAGGGATGATTTTGATAACCCACACTCAAGGCCAAAATAAGGATCATTGGGACTTTTACTGAAGAAGTTAATGGAGGCCAGGCCATTGGCAAATGACCTTGAAATCCCTCGATGTAGCCTCAAATTGGCTTCAGCACAAGCTTATTATTAATGCAGACAGCTAGTTTATACCATGAAAAGCACATGGTATCTCTCTCTCTGAAACCATAGCTGTCACTCAGGCACCCTCAGATACAAATAAAAACATCAATGTGTCTGCATTTTTATATTTTTACATGTTTTTAATAAATGTCACAAGTTTATTAATCAGTATTTTATGTTGCCTAAGAAAATAGAATTCATCTGTTTAATAGCAGCTTTACATACATGTGTATATGTATATAAGCATTAGTATTTAAAAGTATTACAATGGAACATATTACCTTACAAATCTTGATTCAGATTTTAAACTGTACTTGTCTCTCTGACTAGTATGCCCCACAGACACATATAATAAACCTTTTATTTTTGGCACCTCAACATGTTAAAACTATTTTCTCTAATGTTTTTAAAGATTGATATGATAGATTTCAAAACTATTTGCACACACAGAGACAAACTCACTTACTCTACCCAGTTAGAACAGAATTGTTTGCTCAGTTTGCAGATATGAAATCATTAGGGACTGGATTTCACTATGGGAAATTTGAGTACCATGTACTGATGATGTAAAATAAAGAAATAAAGCCTGGGAAGTTAAAAGATTATTTTTTTTGGAAATGCATGTTTAGAACTTAAAAAAGAAGAAAAAAGAAAAAAAAATCTCCTAATGGTAAAGCATTAACAAATACTTTTTCATATGAATAAAATCTGTAATCAGTTAGATAAGAGCAATGTGCCTTTTTTTGGCATTTAATCAAACAATGAAATCATATACACATTTCCTGACACAAAAGACAAATGATGTAATAATCTGAAGGAGTTTCTCTATCTCCTTGGAACTTTGCATACTTGACTTGTTTTCCATATTTTGTGACTTTAAATGGTGGGAAAATTATATTAAAATGCTTGTAGCAGTTCCTCTAAACTAGCATCCTTTTTGTTTTATTGTATTTAATATAAAAGCAGCAATTATTTGATTTCAAAGTTATGAAAATATGTACCTTATGAGAAAACAAGCAATTTAAGCTTTAATTGGTGTCATTTTTCACAGAACTGGCAAGATTCTTGCATCCCTGGCACGTTGTTTTTCTATAAAACTGCAGAGCTGCCTTCAATGAATGTTTTACGAACGCAAAAGTTGTTATATGAAGGTATATGCATAGATGCCTGGAAATATAAGATTTCTGGTGGGAGTTATTTACAAAAGATGTATTTCATTTGTTACTGTGCATGTAACAACTCCTATTATTCTAAATGTTTCTCTCTTCTCAATAAGACTGTTCTTAGCTCATGTCTATGAAACGCTGGGGCTTATGTCTAAAGTAAAATAAAAGCAGACGCTTTGATTAGGGAAAAACAGAACACTTATGAAAAAAGTAAAAAAGACGTTACAATTTTGACTGAAAATAAGCTTTATTGTAATATATTGAAAAACTAATTCTGGTTTTAATCAGAAGAAAGATAATATAGAATATATGTTGGGAGGCTTGCCTTATAAAATTATATGTATAAACCACAAAACTTTCTATTTTCTGAAATGTTGGTTTACCACAAATACCTTTATTTATTTTGTTTATGTTATATATTTTCCACATTTTCCAAAATTATGTTTTGTTCTGAAGGACAGCAGTTTATATATTTATTGAGAGATTTCACAATTTTATCATTTCTAAGGATTTTAATGGCTTCCACACCTGGGGAGGTGTTTGTTGTTATTTTTTAATGCAAATTCCTAGAGGCAATGCCAAACTTTCTCATTCAAAAAAATCAGAAAAAGGGTAGAGAATCTATATTTTTACCAAACACCTAGTTGATTTATATGACCAGTCAGATTTGCAGATAACTCCAGATTAGTGGACTTTATGCAGAAAGTCTTTGTTGGAGAACTGGTCATTAGGATAAATAAGTATTTCAATATTATATTTACATCCTTGTCATTTTTACTGTTGGCAATTTTTGTTAATAACTATGACTAATATATACGCAATGCTACTGATCTATGCCAGGTACTGTGCTAACCACCTTGTATGCTTGTATCCCAACGGTCCTATGAAACAGAGATAATTTATTCTCTTTAAAGATGAAGAATGATGAAGATGTTTCTTGAGGAGTAATTTACTATGGTTACACAACAAGTAATGAGCAAGTAAAAACTAGAATCCAGGTCTGTGTGTCTCTAAAGGTCACTTTTCTAATCACTGTTCTATTCTAAGAGACTCAAAGAGAAAAAGAAACACACTTTTTCAAGTTGGCTACCCAAAGTAAGCAATAATGCCATGAGATGATGTGATCTGAACTATTCATATCTCTCTCGTGATTATCATTATTGGTGTGGTTGCATTTTGATTCGAAATTAACTGCCCAATACCGCTTAAATAGTATCAGAAGCTATTTTGATGCTTTCCATTGCTGCCATCCCCCATGAATATCAATCTTAAAAATTTTTAAATAGTTCAGCAGGAACAAAAGGATCTAATGTGTTCAATCCATGTATTAACTGCCATCTTTTAACTATTAAGCCATGACTGCATTAAAACTATCTGCCAAAACATAAATGTACTGGTAAGGAAGCAAATAATTTTTTTTTAATTTTTAAGGAAGCAAACTAATGAAGATCAAAATGGATATCAATGCATTGTGCATCTCTCAGAGATGTCCTTTGATTCTGAAAATTTTCCATGATTCAGTTTGGGTTTTGGGTCTCCAAGCATTCTGGGCTCACCCCATTCAGCACACTGGCTTGTGAGCCTCTGAGGGACATAGTATTTTTCTCTCTATCCCTAGATATAAGCATACTGTTCTGGGCATGCTCCAGGCCACAGTCTATACATCTTTTTCTGTAAAGGGGCAGGTAATACATATGTTAGACTTTTTCATGCTACACAATCTCTGTGGAAAGTACTTAACACTGCTATGGAACTGCAAAAACAGTCACAAACAATATTTAAATAAATTGGTGTGGCTGTTTCCAAAAATGCTTTTTTATGGACATTAAAATTGGAATTTCAAATTATTTTTATGTCTCACAGAATAGGTTTCTTCTTCTGATTTTTTTAGCCATTTTATTTTTAAAAAATTTTTATTTTAAATACGTGGGGTACAATTCAGGGTTAGGTATACAAATGTTCATTATTCAGGTGCCCTTGTTGATGAGGTGTGCCAGCCTCCCCTGGCAGTTTCCCACTATTGCCAATCCCTTTCTTACAGTATTATGATGGTTCTCCAAGGTCCACTTATGAGTGAGAACATGTGATACTCAGTTCTTTGTATCTGTGATAGATCACTCAGTATTATAGCCTCTAAGTCCATCCAAGTTGAAACAAAGTTCATAATTTTGTCCTTTATAGCTGCATAATATTCCGTCATGTGTTATGTACCACATTTTTTTATATATACAGTCCTCTTTCGATGGGCAGCATGGTTGGTTTCATGTTTTTGCTATTGTAAATAATGCTGCAATAAACATGCGTGTGCAGGTATCTTTTTCATAGAGTGTTTTGAGTTCCTCTGGGTATATTCCCAGTAAGGGGATTGTGGGGTCACATGGGAGGTCGATTTTTAGACCTTTTAGGAATCGCCAGACTGTTTTCCACAGAGGCTGCACTAGTTTACACTCCCACCAACAATGTAGAAGTGTTTCCTTTTCGCCTCATCCTCTCCAGCTTCTGTTGTTTTTTGAGTTGATGATGGCCATCCTGTCTAGAGTTAAGTGGTATCTCAGTGTGGTTTTAGTTTGCATTTCTTTGATGACTAATGAGGCAGAGCATTTTTTTCAAGTATCTGTTGGCTGCTCATATGCCTTCTTTTGAGAAGTGTCTATTCATATCTTTCGCCCACTTTGTAATGGGGCTGTTTGTTTTTTTTCTTTTGAGCACATTTGAGTTCCTTGAAGCATTCTTCTCAGACCTGGAAATGACAACACAGGAGTTTATGTGGAAACATAAATGACCACAAACAGCCAAAACAATCCTCAGAAGAAAAAAAAACACAAAGTGGGAGGTATCATACTTCCAGACTTCAGACTTTATTATAAAGCTACAATAATCAAAACAGCCTCGTATTCGTACAAGAACAGGCATATAGACCAATGGAACAGGATAGAGATTCCAGAAGCAAAACCACAATTTCTCAACCAACTCATCTTCTACAAAACTTCCAACATCAACCACTGGGAAGAGGAGAACCTATTCAGTAAATGGTGCTGGGAAAACTGGCTGACCACATGCAGAAGATTAAAACAAGACCCCTACCTATCACCATACACAAAAATCAATTCTAAATGGATCAAAGACATAAAATGTAAAACCTCAAGCTATAAGAACCTTAGAAAATGCAGGAAACACCTTTATGGAAATTGGAACTGGCAACAAATTCCTGATCAAAACCCCAAGCGCCCATGCCATAAGAGATAAGGTAGACAAGTGGGAACTCATAAAACTGACAAGCTTCTGCATTTTCTAAGGTTTTTATAGGTTGAGGTTTTGTGTCTAAGTCTTTGATCCATTTAGAGTTAATTTTTGTGTATGGTGATAGGTAGGGATCTTGTTTTAATCTTCTACATATGGTCAGCCAGTTTTCCAAGCACTGTTTAC
>CAUYQG010006505.1:0-28806 GCA_963574415.1 Tarsius wallacei
ACAAAGCCTCCAACAACAACCACTGGGGAGACGAGAACCTATTCAGTAAATGGTGCTGGGAAAACTGACTGACCACATGCAGAAGATTGAAACAGGACTCCTACCTATCCCCATACACAAAAATTAACTCTAAATGGATCAGAGACCTAAACATAAAACCTCAAACTATAAGAACCTTAGAAAATGCAAGAGACACTCTTATGGAAATGGGAACTAACAACCAATTCCTGATCAAAACCCCAAGTGCCCATGACATAAGAGATAAGATAGACAAGTGGGACCTCATCAAACTGACAATCTTCTGCAAAGTCAAAGAAACCATTAAGAGAGCAGGGAGACAGCCCACAGACTGGGAAAAAATATTTGCTATGTCTGAAAAAGGCCTAACATCTGGGATCTTCGAGGAACTCAAATGTGCTGAAAAGGAAAAATAAATAAATAAATAAACAGACCTGTTACATAGTGGGCAAAAGATATGAATAGACAGTTCTCAAAAGAAGACATATGAGCAGCCAACAGATACATGAAAAAATATTGAGCCTCACTAGTCATCAAGGAGATGCAAATTAAAACTATACTCAGATACCACCTAACTCCAGTCACAATGACCATCATCAATAACTCAAAAAAATACCAGATGCTGGAGAGGATGTGGTGAAAAGGGAACACTTCTGCATTGTTGGTGGGAATGTAAACTAGTACAGCCTCTGTGGAAAACAGTGTGGTGATTCCTAAATGTTCTAAAAATTGACCTTCTATTTGACCCCACAATCCCCTTACTGTAAATACACCTGGAAGAACTCAAATCACTCTATAAAAAAGATACCTGCACACATATGTTTATCACAGCATTGTTCACAATAGCAAGAACATGGAACCAGTTGTGCTGCCCATCATAAGAGGACTGGATAAAAAAAAATGTGGTACATATACATGATGGAATATTATGCAGCCGTAAGGAAGAACAAAATCATGAACTTCACAGCAATCTGGATGGAATTAGAATCTATAATACTGAGTGATCTTTCACAGAAACAAAGATCTTAGTATCACATGTTCTCATTCATAAGTGGGCCTTGAACAACTATCGTAATACTGTAAGAAAAGGATTGAAAGTGGTGGGAATCTGTGGGTGTGGGGGGCGGCGAAGTGGGATTGACAGTAGTGGAAATCTGCATGGGGAAGGGGGGGTACACCTCATCAACATGGGTACCTGCACAATGAATAATTGTATACCTAACCCTGAATTGTACCCCACAATTTTAAAATTAAAAAATGTTAAAGTTAAAAATTTTTTTTAAAAAAACAAAGTGGTAGTCACAGAATGCCATTTTATGTTTCTTTTTTGTGATTAAAAATATATATTTTAATTGCACAACACAGCAGATGTGATAAAATTTATATATAACATAAAATTGACTATTCTAACCACTTTTACATGTACAATTCAGGAGCAACCTTTGCCACCATCCATCTCCATAACTTGTTAATCATTCCAAACTCTATATCCATTAAACAATAATTCTTCATTAACCTCTTCCCCAGCCAATGGTAACCGTTATTTCACTTGTTATCTCTATGACTGGAAGGACATAGCATGGATTTAATACACCCAATTAGTAACCATTTTAACATTGTCTAAATTTCGTGCTTTTCTAGGAGTTCACTTAACTTATCCTCTAATCACTAGCCTAGGACAGAACCTGTTTCTCAGAGGTGGCTATTTATAATTGTTTTAAAACACTCCTCCTTCCCAGCTTGTTTTGTGCTAACTAGCTTTTCTATTTCAAGTATTTGCCTCCACCAAGTTAACCTAATCAGCCCTTCATGACCTCTCTGACACAGACAGACTCCACCACCATAGCAGCAATCATGTGACTAACCCACCCATCTGCCTGCTATCCATCACCTGACATCAGTACCTGCACTGAACTGCCCCTTCATGATGATGTGCAGCAGACCACCACCCAATCACCTTCATGACCTTCCCCCATCAAAGGGAAGGATTAAAAGCACTCAACCTCAAGCAGCCAGCTGCCATTGCCTTACTAAACTTTAATGTGGCCATGTACTATTTGAACTATTGCCGATTTCATGCTTCCTGGCTTTGGCCCCCTTCCCCACCTTGGGGAGGTGAATCTCCTCTCTCTCTCTCTAATTTACTTTCTAAATAAGTTATATTTTCCAATTTAACTTCTGTGCTATTCTTTTCATCTTTCATGCAGCACTGGATGGCTCAATCACACCCTAGCAGGTCTGACCTAATATTTGGACATCCCGCTGGGGTACAGATATATTTTCAGCCTAACAATGACTTTAGCAATTCCAGGTACCTCATATGAGTGGAATCACATAATATTAGCCTTTTTGGTGACAGACTCATTTAACTTAGCATATTTTCAGGGTTCACCCATGTTGCAACATGTGTCAGAATTTCCTTCATTTTAGAAGCTGAATAATATTCCGTTGTATGTACACACTGCATTTGTTTATCTATTTATTACTGGTGGACATTTGGGTTGCTTTTATCTCTTAGATATTGTGAATAATACTGCTGTGACCATCGATGTACATATATTTCTTTGAGACTCCGCTTTCAATTTGGGGGGCTATATACTGTCAGAATTCAGAACATGATACCCTCAAATATGACACTTTGGCATACTGAGTATTTTAAGCTAAAGGAAATTGAGAAAACTACAGAAGCAGGAAGCTTACTCTCTGAATTTTTCCATCTTTCTTTTTCCGAAAATAAGTCATAACTCTTATTCCAGAGTGGCCCTGCCCTATACCCAGAGACCAAGAGTAATCTGAGCACACTGGCCTTGCTAAAGTCCCACAAGTTTATAACCATTAGATCCCACACTTTTGTCTTTCAATCACACTTCTGCATGACTGTCCATAAAAACATAGCTTTCAGCCAGGCACAGTTGTTCATGCCTATAATCCTAGCACTTTGGGAGGCTGAGGTGGGAGGATTGCTAGAGCCCAGGTGTTCAAGACCAGCCTAAGCAACATAGGGAAATCTCCTCTTTACAAAACAACAACAACAAAAACAGACACAGGCATGGTGGCACATGACTATAGTCCCAGCTACCCCAAAGGCTGAGGCAGAAAGACGGTCAAAGCCTAGGAGGATGAAGCTGTAATAAGCCATGATCATGCCACTGTACTAGCTTGGGTGACAGAGCAAATCCCTGACTCAACAAAACAAAACAAAACAACATAGTTTTCCCTGGTTCTTTAGGTCTTCATTTCTGAATGTTTCATGTAAAACTTATAATAAATAAATGTGTATGCTTTTCTTTTGTTAATCTCTCTTTTGTTATAAAAAAGTCTCAATCATGTACCTTGTGGTGCATGAAGAAAAGATCTTACTTTCCTTCCCTTATAATATATAAAAACAGAATTGCAAGGTGCTATAGTGATTCTATTTTTAACCATTTAAGGATCCTTTGTAAAGAAGAAAAAAAATCTTTTTCTTTTCCTATCCCAGGGTCACGGCTGAGAGCTCTATAAAAAAAGAAGATTAGCAAAAGGAAAGTATACACATTTATTTCATATATGTTTTACGTGACATGGAACCTTCATAAGGAACTGAAAACGCCAAGAAACATTTAAACTTCAGAGTTTTTTTTTTTAATAGTAGATTTTATGATGAAGGGAGAGTTATGGAGAGATGTAATAGGAACAAACATATGATCTAAAGGTCATAAACTGTAGAAAACGTAGCAAGGTTTTTGTGTTCAGATTCCACTGCACCTTTCCTTTGGGTATAGGAAGGGCACCTCATCTAGGTTTTATGGCCTGCTTCAGAGGAGAAGGATGGGGTAAAGACAGAGACATTTGCCTGTTTCTGTGGTTTTCTCAAATTCCTTAAGCTTAAAATATTTTATATGTGCCATATTTTGAGGTTTCCAAATTTGAGCCCCATCACCACCAAACTTTTCCACAGTGGTCATTTTATATTTCGACCAGCAATGCACATGAGGTCCAGTTTCTCCATGTCCTCACTATTTTCTGTGAGCGTGTTTTAATAATAAGATGTGAGTGATATCTCATTGTGGACTTTACTTGGATTTCCTTAATGATTACTGGTGTGGAGCATTCTTTTCGTGCTGATCGGTCACCTAAACACCCTCACTGGAAAAAAGTGTATCCAAGTTTTTTGACTTTTACTTCATGCTTCTTAAAACAAGGCACACAGGCACATTTGATTCATCTGTGACCCAAAGACTCACCCACTTTCCTAACTGCTTCCATTTTGGTTTAATTTTTTGTACATTTTTTAACCTCCCATTTCTTCAGTCCTGTTGTGGCAAGCATATCAGACTGCTCAGCAGAGGTGCAGCTCAACTGATACATTTTCACTTGCAGGTAAATTGCTATCTCCACGATACCAGGACTGTGTTTCTTTATGAATACTACTAAAGAAACATGAAAAGACTTCAGTGAGACTAATTATGGAAGTATTGTAATTGATTTTTATGTGTGTGTTGGCAATAATGTCTACTATTCTTCAACAAAAATTTTTAAATCACCATTTTAGGTAAAATTATGTGACATCTGTGCATCTCCTTTCATAATGAACATATTTTTACTTACAAAGAAGGTTTTATTAATATATATTCAATTAGTAGTAAAAAAAATCACACCAAGAACCTCTCAAATTCAATATGATCTATTTCTTCATGTTGATTTTGGAAATTTTCATGTAGAACAGCAGCACACCTACAGAGTTAAACAGAAGACTGCAGGTAAAAAGTCAATTTCTTCATTACATCTCTCCCATTCCTGTGCGAAGATAGATTAATTATGAAAAAATTACTTAACACATTTCCTCTTCTTAATAATGAACACGTGATTTTTTCACATTTGTTTTATCTATAATTTACTGTTACATTGCTAGTTTGCACTCTCCTGAGAAGAAATTCCCCAGAACAATATAGGAGAATCCTAACACAGCTCTGGTTAATAAGGAAACCAATTTCAGATAAGAATTAAAGAAAATAAAATTTAGCCAGACACTATTGGCCTGGCACCTATAATCCCAGCTATGCGAGAGGATCCCTCGAGGACAGGAGTTTGAGACAAGCCTCAGCAACAAAGCAAGACCCTGTCTCTACAAAAAAGGAAGGAAAAAAAAATAGCCCAGCATGGTAGTATGCACATGTAGTCCCAGATACTTGGGAAGATGAGGCGTGAGGATCACTTGAACCCAAAAGGTTAAGATTGCAATGAGCTAGAATCACCTCACTGCATTATAGAGCGTGAACTTGTCTCTAAAAAAATAAATCCGAAAAACTCCCAACAATTTATATGTATCCCTCAATTAATACAAATCATATTAGAAAAATTGGATATAAATGAATGTTCGTGAAAACATTGATCATGCCAGAAATATAACTCAAAAACAAACAAACAAACCAGCAGATGTAACTTAAAACTAACAAAATGTCTCCAGATACAAATTGCAGGATTATACTTGCTATCTAGCCATTACAAATGTTCTTTTTAGTCTTGAGGCTAACTGAACCCTTTCAAATGCAAGCTTTGCTTTCTAAGCATGAAAAAAATAAGGTCGCTTTAAAAATGTTAAGAAAAGTTTAAATGTAGTTCTAAAGATAGTCAAGACTATTTCCTGTGGTTAACAAAAGTATAATATATAAATCGAGTTGGGAGGTCATACTGGTTTAGATAAGAAAACTATTCCATAATAGATAACCTACCAGAAACCTTATTTCTATTATGATTCTGATATCTGAGGGCTTATTTGAAAATATGAACCTGGTTTTCAGTCTTCTTTGTAATTTTGAAATGAATTTTATTTTCCTACCATTAGATTTGATAATATTATGTCATGCTTTAATCAACATTTATAGAATTTTATTATATACAAATTCTGTGTATTTAGTAATGTTTTCTCTAAACCCAGTGACAGCAATGCTTTCTCTAAATCCAGTGGCTTGGGTCACATTAATTCCTTCCATCTATGGAAAATATTTGGGCACAACAAAAGCACTAATATGAGTATATATATAGCACTCCTCACAAATGGCTGAAATAAAGCCATTTGTGATGTATGTGGCTTTTAAAGTAAGTCAAGCTAAAGAATGTTATTTTGGCACTTACAGAGGGAAGTCAGATTAAAGGCATATTCACCAAACCAACAGCTTTTCAGCAGTAGCAGGGTGGTTTAAAGCTTGAGGTTGGT
Source organism: Tarsius wallacei (assembly GCA_963574415.1). Classification (NCBI taxonomy): domain Eukaryota; kingdom Metazoa; phylum Chordata; class Mammalia; order Primates; family Tarsiidae; genus Tarsius; species Tarsius wallacei. The sequence continues at coordinate 6,215 of CAUYQG010006505.1, forward strand.
TGCAGTGCATACCAAGACTGGGAGTATTGTTCAGGTTAATGCCAAGTTATGTGTGCTTTAGAAGAATAACAAGTAGCAAATTAAATTTTGAGAAGAAGAGCAGTATATTCCTTTGTATAATCAAACAAAATATTAAACAAAAAGAAGAAGACAAACTGAATGGAAACTTTGGAAACTGGAAGGAGATTTGAGTTACATGCTAGTAAAATAGTGATTGCAGTAATCCGGGTGAGCAGAACTTAGGGCACACCTAAAGAAGAAGATACTCATGTCTCTAGGACAAAAAATAACAAAGGAATTAACCTTCTTGTTTTGGCAAGAAGTGAGTACCTCTTGGTTTGTCCATGGGGCTGCAGAGAAGGCTGACTTAGAATCTGAGAACCCACTGTCTATTCTACTCATAGGAACACAGCCACCCATATTCTATCAAAATTCCTAAAGCTGTGTGAAGAAAGAGATAGAAACATACATTGATGGAGATCACAAGACCAATGAAAACACAGAAGTTCTGAACAATTTCCTCTGGTCATCAAAGGGAGTCACCATTTGAGGTTTATCAAGGGAACTTGGGGAGAAACATAAAGGTTTCTAAGAAGGCAGGGGAAACTGATGCCCTATGCTGGGATCCTTCCTTCCCAAAGCATTCCCTGATTTCACTTCTGTCCTAAGGCAGTCCATAAATTTAGGAAGATCTTGCATTTTGATTTCCTACAGGGAACTTACCTCTGAATGTTAATAAATAGTAACAAAACAACAACAACGAATTCGTCTTTATCATTCACTGTGTGTGATATGTTTGTTTTGGAGGCCCAGGAAAATACGGAGACACTTGGAAATTTGGTGTTTCTCAATCTTCTTGGAAGGCATTCAAGATGAAGTGATGGTGAAAGGACTCAGGGTCTTTATGTGGTGTTCCAAACAAAATAGTGACTCCTATAAATGGATGTAGAGGGATTCACAAGACCACAAGTAGATAACTTTGCAGGCAGAGATAAGAATGAATTCCCTCCTCCTACCCACAACCCTTCTAACAAAGGCACAAGGGTCACTCCTAGAGGTAGACAATAGTGTAGCAATAATTTCATAGTCGAACAAGGCTGGTTCTAACTTTATCTGGTCATTTGCACATTTCTGACATCAAAATCAACTCTGCTTGACCAATAGGTACAATTACAATCTCATAAGCAAGAAATGCCTGTGCCTTACCTTCCTAAAGCAGACAGTGTAGGCAATGCCATTTATACAGCAACATGCTCTTAACGATAGGCTTAGTTTCCAGGATCTAGAATCATGCTGCACAGGATAAGTGTGATTATGGGAGAATGTTTATGTCCGTGAGCTCAATCCAGGGGCATCTTCATACCAGGATGAGTTTAGTATACTTGTATATATTTATCCTTTAGGGATACAGGGATATCTTCCTGCTGCAAAGAAACAAGTTAGCCTCACTGTTACAGAGATACGGTACTAGCCTCCCTTTTACAGAGATATAGGACTAGCCTACCTTCTGCAAGTTAACTAGATGCCATCAATTAGTACCTGTTATGCGATAGACCCTCTCAACTTGACATTAAGACGCAGGATGCTCTGCTTCAGAAGGACAACCCTTATTTATCTTGTGTCTGGCATCTTCCCATGTATTGCTTGACTTAGCATCAGGAGAAGGCATCTCAAAGGTGAAGGACAAGACAGACCACCCGGTCATCAAATGTCTAATTTGCAGAAATAGAAAAGCAACTTGACCCAGGATCAGTCTGTGTATGCTGGCATGAAGGCCAAATAGTTGGAATCGGTGGTTATTCATTTCTTTACATTATGTACCAGAAATATTCAAAATGTATAAATAATTGGAGTTCTTTTGAATTAATAAAATAAATTTTTAAAATGTTATTTCTTAGCAAGCAAAAATGTGGATAAGAAGTTATCCCTCAAGTTGTAAATCACTGTCTTGTAGGGAAAAAAAGAAAGAAAGGGAAGTAAGACAAGAGGGGAAAAAAGGAGGAAGGAAGGAAAGAAGAAAGGAAGGAAGAAAGCAAATAATAAAGGAAAAGGAAGGAAGCAGGAAAGGAAAAAAAGATGGGAGGGAGGAACTTTAAAGTTACTTTTATTGTGAGTAACAGTTTCAATAACTGTATAGTCACTTTCTATGCACACACTGCATGCTATATGCAGTAGGGCTAGTCATTTTTATTTCAGTTTGTTTCAATTATAATCCCATTTCCCTATGAGGTCTATTTATTCTAAACTTTCTGCATCACCAGGTTGTCACTGCTTTTACTTGTGGATACACTGTGAAATTGGTTAAAGCATTTCCTCTATTGGGAAAATAAATTTTAACTTCCTCATGTATGTGAACAGTATGCTGCCCCCACAAATTAAAATAATAATAATAATCAACAACTATGACAACTGGATTACTGATGTTTTTATCAACTAGAACTCAACAATTTCTTAGTTCCTTCAGTGTACCAAACATCATGAAATTACACATCATTAATTGTTTTTCTATTATCCTTTTAAGAAACAAAACTATTGCTGCTGAGAAAACTGTCCAGTCAACTTAATGGTGTTTTGTCAATATAGTTTTTTTTTCTATTTCCTTTACACTGAAAATGTATGCATAAGGAGAAGAAAATACATATTTACTCCAATTTTTTTCCTCTCATTTCCAAAAATTGAATGTAACAAGCTGAGTCAGAAAAAGATTCGGCTTAAAGGCACTGAACTGTTTGTAAGCGAATTTGCCACAGAAATTGCAAATTGGGAACGCTATTTTCTAAAAGAGCTAGTATATGTTCAGTGGTAGGGAAAGATGATTTTATGATCAAGTACGTGTGAGAAGGTCAGAATACCACCGCCCATTCCTGGATTCTGAGAAGGAACTTCAGCATACTGAAATATCTGAGAACAGCTGATGTAATACAGATGAACAGAGCCAGGAATCTAAGGAGATTGGTCAAAATGCAGCAGCAGAAAGCACATGAATGGATCATCTTAGGGAGGTTCTCAGGGCTTAATGAAAAGGTCACCAATCACAGGCGATATCAATAATATAAGCAATCAGCTCAGCCCCACTGCAGAGAATGAGGAAAGGACCGTCAACTAGGATGGAGAGCCCCTTCTCTCTGCTACCATGAGGTTATCCGATACCCTTCTTTCTTCTCATCATCTTGGTGACATGCCAGAGAACAGGGAAGTATTCTGAAGACTAGCCATTGGCCAGAAGAAGTGTGTCTTCCTTGTTTTCAAATCTCTCGATTTTTGGATCAGATTTATTTGCCAAGTTGAATTAAGTCTAATTGTCATTCTGCAATACTGAATGGCATTAAAGATTATGAGAAAGTACATATTGACCCATTGTATTTTAAAGTCACATTTTTCCATATATGTTCAAAAAATAATAAATTTAAGTGTGTGGTCCTGTCAAGCCTAATAAATATGTTTGAAATGTCTAGTACATGCTGGGCCTCCTGATGATGGCTGGACATATAGAGATGGACAAGATTCAACCCTTGTCTTCAAATGCTCATAACTTAGGAGGGAGACAACAGATGTATAAGAAGGTGAGTGCTGTGATAAAAATGCACAGGTGTTATAGAATGCAAACTATAAAAGGCTTTTAACTGTGAATGAGGTTTTCTCTGAATACTTCCTATGGAGGGTGTGTCCTTAATGAAATCTGAAAAGAAAACAAAGAGCTATTCAAAAGAACAGAGTCAGAGGGAAAGAGGAGAAAGTGTGTTAAATTTGACAGTTGACGAAGTCTGAGGTGTCTGAAATACATTATGTGAATTGAATGTATATGCAATAAAAATAGAGAAAGAGGAAGACCACACATTTGGGGGACATAGAAACAGCCTTAAAATAAGTAGAATGCAACTGACTTGGCCATTTTTCTACAATTGTTGTCATGGAATATGTGGCATTCAGGCAGCACTTGTCAAAATGAAATATGTTTTGTTGTTTTAAAAACAAATGAATGGCTTGTCCTGGTGTTTGCTAAAAGAAAATTGATTAAACAGGTAGACATAAGAACCACAATCAGAGTAGAAAGTGGTAAGGGGAAAAAAATATTATGCTCAGTGATAGGAACACATAAATATCCCTGAGAAGTAGCTCTTAATTAATCCCAGTCATCATTAATCTAAACTAATATAGATTTTTCCACAGAAACTTACATTTTGTACCTTTTCTTTGACCAAAATTAGAGGTCTTAAATTTACCATGAGAAAGTTCAGAAACAATGAAATTGAGAAGCTGTCAAACAGTGAAAGAAAATTGAGGTTTGATCAGTTCAATGACACTGGTAAAATATGAAGAGGAAGGCCAATTTGATTCACAAAAAAAAGTGATGAATTATAATGTCCTGTACATAAATTGCCCTTTTGTGGAGGGTTAGTAGTCTGTACCAGCATGGAGATGTAGCTCACTCATTTTTCAAATTATTTCTAACTGCAACAGGCAAAATAAAATAGACAAAGCCCCAGAGAAATTTGGATGCATGAATGAAAAAAAAAAGACAGCATGGGAGGTGATTTGGAATGCCCTTCAGTCTCTAACCAGAATTACCTGGGCTCATTAATTTGCCTATAATCATTGATCTGTAAAACATTGGAAGAGACAGTCAGGGGAAACTTACCCATTTTCATAAGGGTGAAGGACTTTCTGAGAGACAGCATATCACTCAAACTTTTTTAATGACTTTGATTAACATTCTTAATTGATTTTATGGTAACCACATTCAGATTCTTGATAGTGATGATGTACTATAGTAAAGTGTACTATAAAGTGATATTTGTATGAAAAGTATTAATGAGACAAAAATCTTATTATATTGGTTGTGGTTTCATATACTATGCATATACATACTTTGTGTCTCTGCCCATTAAATATGTATTATAAACCTTTGCCCTGCCTTTCACTTTTTTGAAGACTGAATAAGAATTTTGTTTTGTTTTGTTTTGTCTATACAGTCAAGATTCAAAGTGCTCCCCAATTTGATACTTGTATAAGTTTCCAAATTTATGTCTCATTGGTCAACTATCCAATCCCATTGAAAGAGGTCTTGTTTTCATTTCTTAGACAGCATTTGTACTCAATATTCTATTAACCTTTGCTTTAGTCTTTCCACTTTGCCTGGGCTTTCCTCTTTTTTCTACTATCTAATTACATATCTGTTAAGGTCTAATTCTATTCCCACTCTTTACTACATTTTGCACAAATAAGGAGTGAAAATGACCTGATTCCAACATGGTGGCACCCAGCAAAGTGGCCGCGGAAGCCTCTGATACAGAAAATGGCAGGGGTGGCCGCTGTGGATCATGGCAGGACAGACAACTGGAGACCCTGGGAGTGGACCAAGAAATTTATGGCTCCTACATCTTGGGTGTCCTGAAAGAGGAGGAGGAGGATGAAGAAAAGCCATACTCTCTGCAGCATATCCTCTCTGCTTTACTGGAAGAAGATTCTCTCCTTATTATCTGCAAGGAAACTGTGGAACAATGGTGAGAAATTTAAAATGTTTTCCCCAAACTGAAAAAAGAAGATGAAGTATGGGCCTTGTCTAACTGAGAAGCAGGCACAGACTGTGGTGAAACCCAGGGTGGTGTCAGAAGAGGAGAAGCAGAGAAAAGCTACCCTCCTGGCCCAGTATTCTGATGTGACGGATGAAGAGGATGAAGCAGATGAAAATGATTCAGGTGCCATAACAAGGAACACTGGTTCTGACAAAACTGTTCTGAAACACCCATTAGGAATATATCCTCAATGCCCAAAAGCTGGACCGAGCCTCACTTGGGGATGTGCTCCAAAGGGAGAAAGAACACTACAAGCTGCAGAGAGAGAGAGACAAACTAGCCAAACAGGAGTGAAGAAAAATGAAAAGAACTCAGAGAGGGAGGCGAGAGTGATAGCAGTGTCCCACTGTATTCTTGAACCTGATCAAAGGGAGAACTGGTTGTGTACATGTGTATTTAAGAGAAATGAGAGAACATTGCAAGGTGGTTTCCTAAGGCACTTTTGTTTACTTGATCAAAAAGAAAATCACCATCACTTCTCATTACAAAATGTGCCATATTTCAGTGATGTGGACAATCAGATTATTATAGTTGGTATCTGTAACAAAGATCTGGAATCAAGGCAACTTTTATATTTTTAATACTGATGTCCTGTGCTCCTTTTCACCACTTTAAAATGTCTTTTCTCACCTTGGATATAGAAAACTAACAGTTACAATTTTCATTCTGGAGGAGCAGAAACATGATCATTCATTTTCTGAGATAAAAATGTGGAGGTGCACATTACTTTGGAGATAGTATTCCCTTCTAAATGTGGTCATGTTTTATAGCTGAAATAGAAAGCTAATGAAGAGCTTGGATCCAGATTTTATGCTACATGGCAGCAAAACTAGGAAAATGGGAAGAATTATTTGAAGGGTGTTTATGATCTAATAATTTTGTTTCTAAGTTTCAGCATATGGAAGGAAAATAAGTATCTTTTAAAATAGAGATAGTTATATATTTTTCCTCATCTAGGCTCTGTTATTTTAAGGATATGTTACTATTGAGCCCAAGAATATTATTGTTAGTTAGATACACTTTTTTATAATCATGAATCCTCCTGAGTGCTGGTAGAGTTTTTAATCCCGACTTTCCCTAAAACATGAGTGTTAAGAAGGGATAACTCCTGGTTCAGAGAAGCTGGAGGAACCATGCTTTTAAGGAAGAGAAACTGAAAATCTCTGCTAACACCATGATATTTAAGAGTGTACATACTTGGTGCTCAAAAAATTTATTGAATGAATGAGTGAATGAAAGCACTACTTGGGAGAGTCAAACGTGAGCAGAAATTCTCCATTTCTACTTTTGTCAGGGGTCACATTCGATTGTAAGTAAGACCCTTCATTACTTGACTTCAGGCAGCAGACTGGCTACAAACCTTAATAAACCAATTTTTCTGACAAAACTGAAAGAAGTTATTTTAAACCATGGTTCACCAAACGACTGTACATGAGCCAAATTTGGCCCAGTCTGTTTTTGTATGATGCAAACTCAAAATGATTTTTACATTTTTAGAGGTTATAAATGAAAAAATATGTAACAGATGCCATATGGGGTCTATAAAACCTAAAATATTTGCTTTCTGATCCTTTGGAGGAAGAGTTTGCTCACTTCTGTTTCTCTCCATTTACAGAAATTTTTACCTTTATGCATCGTATACTCCTGCAACCATGGCATTGAAAAAAAAAAAAAAAAAAACCCTGGACCGCAGTGGTTCTGACCAAATTCTTTATTTAGTATACAGGCCCTATAATCTTTATTTCTACATAGTGTGCACATGCTTTCTCCAACAAATACAAAGAGCTAGTGATTGTGTCTTATTCCTCAGTGTATGGGCAGTATATTGGAAATATCTTTAGCATTCAATGGATTTTATGCTCAACAAAATTATAATAGTCTTGTTGATTACTAAAGATGAATGCTTCCAAAAGCATACACATTGTAATGTAATTATTTATCGAATTGATTGATTTATATGAGGCATGTGGTGCCAAAAATAAAATAAAACATCTTATAGATTCTGACTCCAAGCAAAACAGATTGTTTTGGTACATTTAGGGAATTCAACAACATAAGCTGTGGATTTGAGGTTTTCTCTTATTTTTTCCCCTCTCTTACAATAAATTATAGTAATAGATTTTAGAGCAGTCCCCAACAGCAATCATTTTAAAATGTTTTTATTTTCTAATTTCCAAAGCTGTCAAGACACATGGATCTTTAAATCCTACAGAATTAGGTTTGACCAGACAGAATGATTTAATTGCCACAGGACTGGTGAATTTAACCTTTCTCATTTAGTTTTTAAATGTGCATGCCATGGTCATTAGAATCCTCTGATCAAAACTTCATCTGGTTTAAAATCTGGGGCACAGAATACACATTCAATAAGAGGTGTTGGGGATTGATACTGTTTTTACTTATATCAGTTTATTTCCACTATGTAAGCAAACTGCGATTATTTTTTCACAACATACTCAATTTTAATACAAGGAGAAAAATAATTTTTATTTTTATCTCAACTTTCCAAGTCAGTAAAAATAATTGGAACTGAATGATTGAAATGTGCAGCACAATTTTAATCATTTCTTATCTTTTCCAAACGTTTTCGTACCCAAACCTCAGATATGCTGTTCTTTGTGTTATAATAATACAAAGAAGAAACTTGAAATTGCAGAAACACATGTTCACGAAATGTACCCTAAACGCACCTAAAATTAAACTTTAGGGAATGTACGAGAATACTGTTTATACAGATAGTATTTTTATTCCATCCCTTCATTAAAAGAAGTTTACGAACACATCTCTGATGGCTGAGTTTCACAGATAGTGACTAAATCTAATTTTGCAAATAATTGCAACCATCTGAAGGAGAAAATTGACTTACTTACCACTGTCATAATCTTGTCTTCTTTCTTCCCTAACTTTCTCTCTCTAAGTGCCCTTGTCAGAAATATTTAGCCTTCCTTGGTGCTCTTACACAATATTTACATACTTATAGTGAGGCAGAGAAACCATTCTATCGGGACTTCATGTCTCCATATTCTCAAATCACTGGGAGATGATGTTCTTATTTTTGGCAGGTAGCATGGCTTATCCATCTTGGGTTTTCAGTTGTTTAGTTCAGTCTCTAGCATGTAATAGATGTTTATTAAATAAATAAAGTAATCAATTTTGATAAAGAAAACCACAAAGAGTAAAACAGAGAGGAAATGGAAGATGATATTTAAATTTTCCTACAGAGCCTTTTAATCACATTTAATAATTTTCATGTTCTAACATCATCCTATTTTCTACAAAAAATGACTCAATATGTTTTATATTGTTCATGATATTCCCATCTTGGAAGCACTGTGGGTTCTTAGGATGAGAAGAACGTTCAATGTTGGAAAAATTTTAGATCACAATAGTCATTAGGTTGATTGTCAAATGTATAATTTCCTTTTTATTACATGTCATTGCTTCGTCTTTAATATATTGAATAAATTAATCTATCCATACATAATTTGCCTTACAAAGGGGTAGAACATTAAAACAGAATAATTTCTGTTCTTTGAAAATCTATTTTTAGAGTAATTGTGCTGTTAATAGACTCCAGAAATTAATGGGAAATACATTTGGTACTTAGTGATATCAGGAAATGTCTAGATATTTATCTGAATACAGTTTCAGCTTTTAACATTTATTCTAGATAACTATGAATAGTCTATTCATACAGTGAATAAAATGTTGCGTTCTCAGTGGTACCTCTTCCTCAACTCATCTATTCACTGGAATTTGAAGACATGTGTTATTCGTTTCGTAGACAAATATCCTGCAAAATATATCGCAGCTCATTCTCTCCAGGAGAGTATCTTGAATATTATTTTTGATAGGTGACATTCACAATGTGCATAATGCAACATATTATGTGCCGATGGTAATTTGAAGCTTATATCAAATTATTAATTGCTATTCACATTCATCTGAATCCTTTATAATAAGCAGAATAAGATATTCTTTGAATATCTTTTATTTTTAGTTTTCTCATGTCATTACCAATTGGCATATCACTGGTTGGTGATCATTATTAGGTGTGTACCTCTCTTCTTTTTCTCCCCTTTTACACTCAATATTTCCTAGAAAACATTGAAGTAGTTTAGTGCAAGTGGCTCTGGTTATTCTAGTACAACTTGTACTCATGATGGACCACTAAAAATGCACCCTATGAGAATGTTAGCCTCCCATTCACAAGTTAAAATTTTTGAAAAATTGAGAATTAGTCTACAAGAAATAAATACATGGATGAAAAGAGTGTGCGTTACCTATACTTGACGTTATTCACGACCTGTAAATTATATGCTCATGCTCTCTTGAGAGATAGCACCGTGCATAGTTTCCCTAGGTGCAAATGTCACCAGAATGATAAAACACACTTCACATTATGTTCAAAGTGGCCAAGCAACATAAGAGTGTTTGGTGGAAACACAAAATGAAAATGGGTTTTCAATACTCTTCCAAGAATTTCTTTCAATTTTTTGAGATCCAGCTCTTTCTATTTGAGGTTTCCATTAGACCAAATTCCTATTTCTTATTATTAGTTGGTAATTAAACAGCCAGGTGTACTGTTTATGGCTTTGTGTGGGATTTAAATGATTATGTTGTATCACTTTTATAGTCTTAATAATTCCCTACTTCTTGGACATGACTATTTATTTATTTATTTATTTATTTATTTATTTATTTATTTATTTATTTATGAGTCTTACTCTGTTACCCAGCCTGGGTTACAGTGGCATGTTCACAGATCACCACAGCCTCGACCTCCTTGACTCAGGTGATCCTTCTGCCTCAGTCTCCGAAGTAGCTGGGACTACAGGCATGTGCCACTACACCCAGCTAATTTTCTGATTTGTTTTTATAGATGACTTCTTGCTCTGTTGCCCAGGTTGGTCTGGGCTCAAGCAATCCTCATGCCTCAGTCTCACAAACTGCTGGGATTACATGCATGAGTCACTGAGCTCGACAGTTAAGTATGACTTTAAATTTATTAGTACTATACTGTCAATGTTTAGGTGCATGTTGGTAATACAGAAACTAACTAATAGAAATAGTTAAATGTGGTGTCTTGCAAAGAAGAGAAGGTCTATGCTGTAAGGAATTGTAATCAGAAGATACATTAGGGATTTATTGCATGAAATGAAACCTTCCTCATAGCATGCAAAATGTGCTTTCTCATTCAAATTCCCAATAACACTATGTACACATAATTACAATACTAAATCATAATCCAAATGACAAATACATTTGAAAACAATATTGGTGGACATAGTATTTCAAATTTCAGGTAAAATTGGAGCGATTATTTCAAGTTTCAACTTAAATTGCAAAATCTAAATAACCCAGTTAAGCACTGGTACACTTTTTTTTTTTAATTCTAGCACCAGTGTACTAACTGGATCAAATTTAGTAATAATTTAATATTAAAAATAACACTAGTGTATTAATTATTTCAATTTCCTATTCAAATTTCAAAATCCAAATAACACCAAGAACAATTACTAGAACTTCTATTATTTTCAATTACAAATATCACTGTTGTACTCATTATTTTATATTCTAATTCTAGTTGTTGTTTTTATATTAATTTATTCATAACAAATACTAGTGTACTTATTAGCTTAAATTGCAAATAGCACTTCTATTTTCATTCATTTCAATTTAAATTCAAATTTGGATACAAATTGTAGTGGTACCAATTACTGGTACTATTATGAGTTTCAATTTCAAATTACACTGGTATAATTATTAGTTCAAATTTCCATTAACTTTCAAAAATCTAAATTATCTGCTAACACTCACTGTTGCACTTATTAGCTCAAATTCAAGTTAACACTGATGTTCATGCTCAATTTCTATTTTCAGCATTTAAATATCTCCCATAACAATCACTGGTTTACATACTTCTTCAAATAACAAGTAAATACCTGAGGTCTTCTGAATTCAGAATTAAATTTCAAAATCCAAATGAATCTGATGCACTTATTAGTAGGAATTCTAAATAATACCATTGACATTATGAGTATAAATAGTGACTAATATGCCAAAATTGAAAACTGCATAATGATCACTGATGACTTTTTGTCAAAATTCTAAATGGCATATTTAAGTACACATATATTTTTGAATTTAGTGGTACATGAGTAGGTTTGCAACATAGATATATTGTATGATCATGTCGTTGGACCTGCTACTGCAATAGGTAGCTTTCAACAGTTGCCATCTAATTCCTTTCCCATTTTAGTAGTTCCTAGTATCTGCTGTTCCCATTTCTTATCTTTGTATGTACGCAGTATTTAGCTACTACTTATAAGTGAGAAAACACGGTATTTGGTTTTCTGTTTCTGTGTTACTTCCCTTAGAATAATGACCTCTAGCTACATTCATGTTGCTGCAAAAGACATTATTTTGTTCTTTTTTATGGTTGTGTAGTATTCCATGGTGTATATATACCACATTTTCTTTTCTTTTTTTTTTTTGAGTTGGAGTCTCACTCCGTCGCCCAGACTGGAGTGCAGTGGTGGCTCCCGGCCACCGCAGGCTCGACTTGCTGGGCTCCGGGGATCCTTCCACCTCAGTCTTCCAAGCAGCTGGAACTATGGGCGTGTGCTACCACGCCCGGCTAATTTTTTTATTTATTGTGGAGATGAGGTCTACGCCAAGTTGCCCAGGTGGGTCTTGAACCCTCCGGCTCAGGCAATCCACTCACCTCAGTCTCCCAAGGCGCAGGATTACAGGCTGAGCCACCGAGCCCGGCCTATATTTTCTTTATTTAATCCACTATTCATGGTCACCTAGGTTGTTTCTATGTCTTCGCTATTGTGGGTAGTGCTGCGATGAACAAACAAGGGCAGCTACCTTTTTCGTAGAATGATTTATGCTCACTTGGGTACGTATCCAATTATGAGATTTGGGGTCAAATTTTAATTATGGTTTCAGTTCTTTGAGAACTCTCCTAACAGCTTTTCACTAGTTTACATTCCTACCAGTAGTGTATGAGTGTTCCCTTTTCTTCACAATCTGGTCAACATTTTTTTTTTTTACTTATTAATTAATAATAGTCTTTCTTAATGGTGTGAGATGTTATCTCACTGTGGTTTTGATTTGCATTTCTCTGATGATTAGTGATGTTGAGCATTTTTTTATGTCAGTTGGCCACTTGTGTGTCTTATTTTGAAAAATGTCATTTTTAAAATTTTTTTATTTTTATTTTTTTTGAGTTGAAGTCTCACTCTGTCGCCTAGACTGGAGTGCAGTTGCACGCTTCCAGCCACCGCAGCCTTTACCTGCTGGTCTCCTGGCGATCCTTCCACCTCAGCCTTCCAAGTAGCTGGAACTACAGGCGCGCTCTACCACGCCGGGCTAATTTTTTTTTTTTATTTATTGTAGAGATGAGGTCTCGCCTGCCCAGGCGGGTCTTGAACCCACAGACTCAGGCAATCCACTCACCTCAGCCTCCCAAAGCACGAGATTACAGACTGAGCCACCGAGCCGGCTAAAAAATGCCTATTTTTAATGGGATTGTTTTTCTTTGTCAATTTGTTTAATTTCCTTATGAATTCTGAGTATTAGCCCTTTTTTTGAATGCATAGTTAGCAAATATTTTTTTTCCAGTCTGTAGGTTGTCTATTTACTCTGTTGATAGTTCATTTTGTTGGGCAGAAGCTCGTTATTTAGGCCCCACCTGTCAATTCTTGTTTGGTTGCATTTTCTTTTGAGGACTTAGTCATAAATTTGCTGCCCAGGTCAATCCAGAAGAGTGTTTCTTAGGGTTTCTTCTAGGATGTTTATAGTTTGACGTCTTACATTTAAGTCTAATCCGTCTTGAGTTAATTTTTGTATATGGTGAGAGACAATGGTCCAGTTTCAATCTTCTGCATATAATTAGCCAGTTTTCCCAGTGCCATTTAATGAATAGGATGTCCTTTTTTCAATGTTGGTTTTTGTTGATTTTATCAAAGAAGAGTTGGTTGTAAGTCAGCAGTTCTACTTCTAGATTCTCTATTCTGCTCTACTGGTCCATGTGTCTATTTTTGTACCATACCATGCTGTTTTGGTTACTGTAGCCTTGCAGTAATGTTTGAAGTCTGGCAGTGTGATGACTCTGGGTTTGTTCTTTTTGCTTGGTATTGTTTTGGCTATTTGGGCTCTTTTTTGTTTCTATATGAATTTAAGAACTTTTTAAAAAAATTTGTGAAATATGATGCTGGCAATTTGATAGAGATTGTGTTGAATCTGTGGATTGCTTTAGGCAGAGTGGGGCAATTCCAGCATCTGAATATCTCTGTAACAAGCACAACGGGGCGCAGTGGCTCACACTTGTAATCCCAGCACTTTGAGAGGCCGAGGTGGGAGAATTACTCGAGTCGAGAAGTTGGAGGCCAGTCTACGCAATCTCATGAGACTTCATCTCTACAAAAAATAAGGAAAAAAAATTAAGCAGTCGTCATGGTGTGTGCCTGTAGTGCCAGCTACTCTGGAGGCTGAGGCAAAAGGATTGCTTGACCAGGAGGTCAAGGCTGTGGTGAGCCGTGATCATGTCATTGTACTCCAGCCTGGGTGACAGAGTGACTCTGACTGAAAAAATAAAAATAAAAAAAGTACAGGTGTCATTAATAGCTCAAATTTTAAGTAACATATACAAATCCCAAAAAACAATAGTATACCTGTAGGCTTTAATTCCAAATGAAATTAATTTACTTATTAATTCAAATTTCAAGATGTAAGTACAACTAACCATATGATTTGATACACATATTACTTTGGATTTCAAATAACACTGATGTCCTTATTAGGTCATATGCCAATAATTAATTAATTCTGATACCAAGCTCAGGTGCACTGATGAACTGAAATCCTGTTTCAATTCCAAAGTGTAAATAAATCAGATCACAAGTAAGGGTACACTTTTCGGTTAAAATTCCAGTTAATACTGGTGTGTTTATTTAGTTTATATTCCAATTCCAGCTCCAATATTCAAATTGCCCTGATTTCAAGCAATGGCATAAATATTGACTCAAACTGCAAATAACATTGGAGGTATTATTCATTTGAGTTTCAATTCACTATCCAAAATTCAACTAACAGGGATAACAAGTCCTGGTAAACTTCCCTGTTCTAATTCCAAATAACCGTGGCATAATTATCAGGTCAAATATTAACTTAGAATTCCAAATCTAAGATATGGATAACAGTATACATGAATTTATTAGATCACATTTAAAATAGCACTGATATACCTGGTAGAATATATTCTAATTATTAGTTTAATTTTCAACTAAAATTCTAAATTCAACACATTTCTGAACAAGCACTGATGCACTTTGTGGTTTAAACTTTTTCATAACACTGGCAATTTTATCAACTCAAATTCCAGTTAAAATTCTCAAATCTAAATAACACCCATAACAAGGATAAGTACACTTTTTAGATTCAATACAAAATAATATTGGCATAATTATCAGTAAAATTTCATTAAAAATGTAGCATACACATTTCTCCAATAACTAGCATATTGTACTTCTTTATCTAAACTCCAAATAGCACTAGTGTACATATTCAAATTCCAGATAACATTAGTTTACGTGTTAGATCGAATTCAAAATAACAGTGGTGTACTTACTATCAACTAATTTGAATAAAACATGTTTGTTAAAATATAATATTAACTAAAATTATAAGTATGCTGTACTTATTTGTTCAAATTCTAGTTTAAATTCTCCAAAGCAAAAATTTTTTTTGAAAAGTGCACATATTAACTCAAATTCCAGATAACATCAGCATACTTATTATATTTCAATGACAAGCTTAAAATCCAAATTGATTTAATAGCATGCCTGATGCATATATAACTTATAAGTTTAAATTATATCAATGTATATTTACTTGAGATTTTAATTTATATTTTCAAGTCTGATAACCCCAATAAAATGTCCTAGTGTGTTGATTTGCATTAATTTTAAATAATGCTAATCTACTTTTTCAAACATAATGTAAATTTAACATTTTAAATTAACAATCTGGAATTCCAATTGAAATTTCCAAATACCAATAACATCAATAACAAGTAGTAGTACACTTATTATTTCCAGATGCAAACAACACTGGTTAAATTTCATAATCCAAATAAAGCCAATAACTGATAATTGTGCATTTGCTGACTCAAACTCTAAATTACACTGGTATAGTTACTGATTTAAATCCAACTTGAATCAAATGTAAATTTAAATTTCCAAATAACAGTAGCATATTTATTAGTTGAATTGCTAATTTAATTAACAATACAAAATAAGGCAACAATAAGAACCAGTATATATATATATATATATATATATATAAAACATTGGTATTCTCATTAGTTCACATTTCAAATAAAATTCCAATATTTAAATATTTCTGGTAGCAAACACTGGAAAATTCCAAATAGCATTAATGTACTCACTCAAATTTTTAAATCTCAATAGTTTACCTATGGGTTCGTGTCCTAAATAACACTGTTTTACTTACTAATTCAAATTACAATTCCACTTCCAAAACCAAATACCTTTGGCAACAAATACTGATATACTTATTGTTTCAAATTCTATATAAATCTGGTATTTTTATTTGTTCAAAATTTAGAAAACTAATTCCTAAAACAAAATTGTACACTTATTAACTCAAATTCCAGTTAACACTAGTGAGTTAAGAATTCAGCAAAATGTGTAGCACCAAATCATAGCAAAATCAATGAGAGATACCATATACCGCAAATGTTGATTGCAATGTTTATGTGTTTGATTTCCCATGGTAATAAGATATTTTGTTAAAACATATTTTTCTGCATTGTTTTATTACAAGTTATAATAGTGACTCTGATTGATACAACATAAATATAAATAGTATATATGCTTTTTAAATAATTTACTAATTATCAATAATTTAATTTTATTTACTTGAACAAGTTGTTACTATTTAATAATTATTTATTTTATGTACTACATATGTATATTAAAGATATAATTAATAGATTAACAAAATTTTAAATATGTATTTTATTTCTTAAGGACAAAATCATTTTTGTGTGTTTAATGAAAAGTAGGGCAAGTCAGAATTAGTTGTTTTGGCAGCTAAAACTTTATTTCTGTTACTAGAAAGTATAAAATACCAGCAATCTATGAAGAGATGAAAATTGGATATGAGTAAGATAAATATTTTATGATATAGCAAATCATAGTTGAGTTCTTAGTCCCATAAAACAGTGAAAAATATTTTTTCCCCTTCTAACTTTGCTAGTTATTATCATACTTTGGGAAGCAACTTAGAGTTATTGTCATTCTATTAAAAAACTTATTTAACTTGTTCTGCTGTAATTTTTATCACAGAGACTTTGCATTATACTTTTTTCCTTTTATTCAAAGAAATATTTTCTTAATAAATAATTATTAAAATTATTTTTAATAACATTAAATGAACTAACTTTATAAAGCAATTAACTGGCAGTCATTTACACCTTTCAATGGTTATACATGAGAAGAATTATTTTAATGGAGAAATAAGTACTAAAGAAACTCCAAAACATTGAACAGGTGTGTTTCAAACAAACAAATAAAAACTTCTCAATGATTTCTACTTCACTTTAATTTTTCAGATATTCTTATTTATACTAAAAAAAAATTGGCAGCCTATCCTATGTATATATCACACACAAAATATTAAAAAATTATACTTTATAGCTACTATACATACATAGTTTACTATATATAAAATATATACTAAACATATATACATACTGTTAGGTTATGATATCCCAGCAGGTCTTCCAAATGTTACCTCAGACCCATCTGGATAGAGTTGTGCCATTCTGTGTGATCCAGTGCCATGCAAAAGATAAAAAGAATTGCACAAAAGTTAGATTGGAAAATATAGTTTATTTTTATTTTAGTTTAGTTTATTATAGAAAGTATATTAAAAAGAGTGCAAGAGAGAAAGAGAAGAGATTCACCTCTCCAGGGTAGAGGGAGCCAAAACTAAGAAGCCTGGAGACAGGTGGCTCAGAGAGCCACATGGTCACACCAGAATTTAGCAAAGCAGTGGCCCTTGGCTGCTCATGGGTAATTGGTTTAATCCTTCCCTTTGATGGAGGAAGGTTGTTAAGGTCATTAGGTGGTGGTCTGCTCTACATCATCAAGAAGGGGCAGGTAAGTGCAGGTATTGACTTCAGGTGTTGGACAGCAGGCAGATGGGTGGGTTAGTTACATGATTACTGCATCGTGATAGAGTCTGTGTCAGGAAGATCATGAAGGGCTGATTAGGTTAACTTGGGTCTTATGGGTAGAGGCAAATACTTAAAAAAGAAAGGTGAATTAGTACAAAACAAGCTGGGGAGGGGGGTTGTAACACAATTACCAATAGTTACCTCTCGAATCCGATTCTGTCCTTGACTAGTGATTCGAGGGCAAGTTAAGTGTACTGTTAGAAAAACATGAGATTTAAGGCAATGTTAAAATGGCTGTTCACTGAGTACATTAAATCTATGTTATGTTCTTTCACATACTATAGGTACAGTCTTATTTCTGTCTAGATACTTTTCATCATAAAAATATTATCCAAATATAAAAATAAGATTAAACATTTCTAAGCAGTGCTTAAGATTCAATTTGGGTTGGGCACGGTGTCTCAGCCTGTAATCCCAGCATTTTGGGAGACTGAGGTGAGAGGATTGCCTGAGCCTGGGGATTTGAGGCCAGCCGGGGCAACTTGGTGAGACCTCGTCTCTACAATAAATCACAAAAACTAGTAGGGCACGGGGGTATGCACCTGTAGTTTCAGCTACTTGGAAGGCTGAGGCTGAAGGATAGCCTGAGCCCAGCAGGTCAAGGCTGCGGTGGCCGTAAGCATGCCACTGCACTCCAGCCTGGGTGACAAGAATGAGATTCCAACTAAAAAAAAAAAAATTAATCTGATTTGATGAATGAGTGACATTCTCCCAGGCAAGGTCATGGGTCAGAGAGTTCTTCAAGCAGTAGGTTAGGGCTACAATTTAACAAATTAGGATTACTGTTTAACCAATTAGGGCTACAATTTAACCATTTTAAAAAGTAAACTGAATCTACATTTGGAACTTCTCTGACAAGCAAGCAAATAAGAACTGAAAAAAAAATCATAAACAAAAATGTTTATCATATTAGAGAATTTGACATCTTATTGAAAGGCAATCATTAATACTTGTAAAGAACAAACAACTCTCAAGGGCAGTTTTATTTATTTGTAATGCTAAGATGTAATGCCAAGGGCTTCCTTTTAAATTGCTATATTCTTACACACTCATATTTTATGTAACTACTTAGAGTTCATTTATATTTATAATCAAATTAAGCGAATTTAAAATTAAAATACAACTAACAATCTAAAACTAACTTTTAAATTTAATTCCAATTAGTAAAAATCAGTGCCCCATAGATAATGAAATTCTTCTATCTGTAGAGTCTCTGACTGAGGATCCATACAAACATAGTTTTCCTAAAATCTAGGACAAAGTGATTCCAAACAGATTCATAATCTAAATTATTTCCATAAAGCATGTTCATGTGTCTCACTTTTAAAATTATGTGTGTGTGTGTGTGTGTGTGTGTGTTTGTGTGTGTATGTGTATGCTCAACGGATTCTGAGATTTGAGGTCACCCATCATATCATGGTTGTTTTGTTTTTCCCCTAGCTATAGAGCAGTACTTGGTACCCAAGTGAATCTCAATAAACGGTTATTTTATTAATATGTTTGTTGCTTTCTTATATGCTGTTTCACATTATGAAAGTTTTATTAAACAACTCTGTAAGTGGTCAGTTTTTGGCAAATACTTTGCTTTTAAAAAAGACATAACAGAGTTTCATGGATTAATTAAAAACCAAATTTTAAGTTATGTTGATTGATTCAAAAAATAATACATTTTTTTGAATATAAAAGCTTACTTTCTCTTTGGCTGATAATTGGATCATGGGTTGTCTGGATCTTCTTTTGTTGATTTAGAACTTATTCACAGAAACAAAGATAACTGAGTGATATTAGATTAACATTTAGGTTGTTCATAGCCACAAAAGAATTATTCAAACTGTACCATAATTATTGATATTTTTATTAAAAGAGCTATAAAAAGATAAATAATTCCTTTATTAGTGACATTCATTTTATATCACATATAAATGTATGTATATAGTCATTATCTATCTTTATCATTCATCTATCTACCTATACATTTATCCTTTATCTGTCTATCTATCTATCTATCTATCTATCTATCTATCATCTATCTTTAGCATTCATCTATCTGCCTATGCATTTATCCATCATCTATCTGTCTCTCTGTTTATCTTCATCTATCTTATCTATCTATCTATCTATCTATCTATCTATCTATCTATCTATCTATCTATCTATCTGTATTCTACTTATCCATCCATCCATCCATCCACTCTTACCAAATATTTGTTTAGTTCTGGAAAAAATCAAGCATATTCATCTTCTTACATGAGGAAGTATGACTAAAATTCAAGCAGAAAACAGAATTATTCTCATGGTGAGATTAACCAAGTTGTGCTGTTTTTGTTTCTGAGTTGGGGCCAGGTTCTCTGAGATTCTTGTTTGTGCTTTCTTCTTTTTTTCTGCCACAACTTCTATGTGTGGTATGATGGCTGGATTTTCCTCTCTCATGTGTTATTGGGCTGACCCCTATCTTATCTCTATAATTTTTCCTTCATTGTCCCACCTACAGTTCAAATAAATAAAACTAAATAGCCACATTAGTTTTCTGTATGTCCCTTTTACCATTAAAAGTCAAGCCACAGTTACATTTAAATTATGCTACATCATAATATATATACAGTTATATTTCTCGATTGGTACTCCTTCCTAGGAGAAAATTAAAATTTGAATCTACTTTAGTCTTCTTTGATCAATTCATCATCAAAATTCTTTCCTTGTTTTATTTCTCTATTACAACATGCAAAGTCTAGTGGCCAAGTTAAAAACAGTTCACAGAAGTCCCCAAACAATAAGAATAAGCATTTGCTTCTTTTTAAGGTTTGCCTTTCCCTTGCATAGCACGTAGCTGCTTGGAATTGCATGAAGAGGGAACGAGTAAGCTTTATAAAAGCGGAGAAAGAGAAATCATAGTTTGGGAGCTGACCCAATTTTTGGCTTGAATTGATACTGTTTTATTAAAAATCCATATTTAACCACCTACTAAGTTATGGCTTAATGGGTAGTTTGTATCAAACTAAGCTACTAAAAACTAAGCTATTAAACCAAAAGCATATCAGGAAATAACTTGGAAAAGTTATTTTTCACAAAATGGCATTATTAAGCTTTAAAATAACCACACAGATTAAATCATTTTGTAATTTTTGTTGTTGACAAAATTCTTGCAAATGTGCATATTCTTCTGATTTGTTAAACATAATAAAATGACTGCTTATAGTACTTACATTTTAGGCGATTAATAATAAAGGGAGATGAAAAGGAAGAGTTACACCCATCAGATAGTATTATGATTGCATAACTGTGACTATTCTTTCAGTAGTTCAAGCAATACTGTTTTTTGATTGAACGACTACAAGAATTTCCTTCTTAGTCATAGAGGAAATGGCAATTATTTTCTTTTGAATGGATATAGATCATAACTATGAATCAAATCTTTGTATCTGATCTAGCTCTGTATCTCAATCAGTTTATACACCTCTCTGGGTCTCAGTTTTCCTATCTTTAAAATGGGACTGTAATTGACTTTACCTTATAAAGATGTAACTTCATATAAACTACTTAGAATAGTGCTTGGCACATAATAAATACTCAAGAAATATTTGCTATATTATAGCAATCATGATCATCATCATATGTAAAAATGTTATGTTGTTATAGTTATTATTTGTATTATACGCTTATATAAAATAATACAATAATATTTACTTTATTGTATAATTATATATACTTATAGAATACAATCTATACATTGAGATAATAATTATTATTTTATATATAATAAGTTATTATTATCTATGCAGTTTAACACAAATGAGAACAACTTATAGTATCAGGTTCCCTTACTATAAATGGTAAATACAATGAGATCTTTGTGATCTTGATTCATTTTCTAGAAACTTTAGGTTAAAAAATTTAACTGTAGTCTTTAGCCTTATAAGCATCCAGTAAATTTGACATCCATCAGCTCTTCTCATTACATGCATGACACAAAATGACAAGAGAGATCTTCAAAAAATTAGACATTTTTTGAGTGCCATGTTTGTTTATCTCCAACAAATAATTCGTTTTATTTTAAAATATCTCATTTTGGGAATCAAAATAATTCATCTTCGTTTATGAGATAAACACACTCATTTTATCACATACATGCAAAATTAAACATTTTTCTATACGTTATTTATGTGAAAAGAACACTTATTTGGTGGTTTTGTTATACTTTTAGCATACAACTTATATTCTTACATGAAACTTTTACATAATGTGATTTTAATGAGGAAAATAGCAAAATTCTTCAGATTTTAGGAAATTTGGTATTTTATATATACCTTAAAATATAATTAGAATTAACTCAATTAAATAAATATTATTTTTGTGTTGTACAAAATCTGTTTTGAATGCATGCTCCTCTTTCTACTAAAGAAGATATCACTGTTTCAATCAAATGCATTTTTACAACCAAAAAAATTTTCAACCAAAAACTGTATTCAGTTTACATTTTATAGTTTTTTAAAAAGTTATAAATTTATAGGGAAAAAAATTAATTATAGTAATGTCTAATAACAAGGATACATTGGGTAGGAAAAAATAAGTTTTTCTTAACGTATTAATTAAACACAAAAAAATACCAGTTTGCCCTCATAAGGTCATTTAATCTGGCACAAGTGGACAGAACATCTGAAGACAATTTCTATATATCAATACAGACTCATGTAAGAATATAAGTTGTATGCTAAAAGTATAACAAAACCACCAAATAAGTGTTC
>CAUYQG010006512.1:0-35164 GCA_963574415.1 Tarsius wallacei
TTTTTATTTGGATTTCTGTTTGTTTATTATTGGTGTAAAGAAATGCAATTGTCTTTTGCACATTTATTTTATACCCTGAGGCTTTGCCAAAGTCTTTTATCAGTGCAAGGAGGCTTTTGACAGATTCTCTTGGGTTTTCAAGGTACACATTCATGTCGTCGACAAAGAGGGATAACTTGACTTCCTCTTTTCCTATTTGGATACCCCTGATTGCCTTCTCTTTTCTGATTGCACTAGCTAGGACTTCCAATACTATATTGAACAGGTGGGGAGAGAGTGGGCATCCTTGTCTTGTTCCAGTTTTCAGGGGAAATGTTTCCAATTTCTGTCTATTTAGGAGTATGCTGGCTGTGGGTTTCCCGTAGATGACTTTTACTATTTTGAGGTATGTTCCATGTATGCCTAGGAGTTCGAGGGTTTTTTTTTTTTTTATCTTTTTTTTTTTTTTGAGTTGGAGTCTCATTGTCGCCCGGACTGGAGTGCAGTGGCCGCTCCCGGCCACCGCAGCCTCGACCTGCTGGGCTCCGGCGATCCTTCCGCCTCAGCCTTCCAAGTAGCTGAAACTACAGGCTCGCGCTACCACGCCCGGCTAATTTTTGATTTATTGTGGAGATGAGGTCTCGCCAAGTTGCCCAGGCGGGTCTTGAAACCACGGGCTCAGGCAATCCACTCACCTCAGCCTCCCAAGGCGCGGGATTACAGGCTGAGCCACCGAGCCCGGCTAGTGCTATGACTTTTAAATAGTCCTATATTACATCAGTAGGAAATAATGTGTCTTGGCCAAATTTGCTGCAGTATCAACTTAATTCTTACTAAAGTCCAGTTTTATCATGTGAACAATTTACTTTTTTTTAGTAGAAAAATCTGTAAAAATAATATCTTCTCAACTGCCACTAAAATTTAATTCAGGACAATATGAACATGGAAAAAAATTGTTCTCTATTACTGAAAAGTTTGAATTATAAAATGTCTTTAGAGAAATAAATTAGTGTTTCTTCCAATTACTGGTTAACTTTTAATTAGGACAACAACTTTTGTCAAATAGAGAAACTTTAGAAATCTGTTTTAGTGAATACATTAAAGTACGCAATTAAAATAAGAATTTCTGTATTGCAAAGCTTTTCCAGAATTTGGAAATTCTATCTCTCATAATTAAATTAGATATCTGTCTTTATAGTCATATTAAAAGTTACAATAACTTGGGAAATTACTTGTAAATAAGAGTAAATTTCATCCGCACATCTGTGAAAATGATCATTTTTATAAATAATGAAGCCTCAAGTAGTCAGGGTTCATTCTACATTTTTTTCAATGCAACTATATATGCAAAATTACTATTCCTCCTGTTACAGGCTCCTGCCCATTGTCCTCACTCCTCGAAATACTCACACACACAGACACGATTTCCCTTCCAGGAAATCCTCAGGGAAGAGAATATAGAAGTACCACTATTGGATTGGTTGTGGTCAGGGCTCATTAATAAGAGTTAAAATTCAGTTACCTGGAAATACCTGCATTCTGCCAAGGCTGCAGTCATTCTCTCACTTATAAATTCTAAGTTTAAATTAAATCAAATCCCAGTCTTTCTTGGTTCCAACTCTTCTCTTTTGGCAAAGCTTATATTCTTGGTTCAAAGAAAAGAAAGGCTTTCTTTTTTTTAAGGGGCTCAAGGCTTCTTAGACATTGAATGGCTTTTACAAAGTACCATTTTGTTGAGTGCAAAAAAATAAGAAACAGCTGGGCTACGTTTTCTTGAAATGCAAACTTAGTTAAAAATTAAAGGCAAAAAATAAAAAGCACTAGAGAAAAACACTTTTTGGTTTTGCCAAGACCCAAAACATTTAGGAGGAACAGAGGATAAGAGAGAAAAGAATAGTCTGAAATGTTTTGCCAAACCATTCCCCTTTCTGGGGTACTGAAGTTCATTAAGCCCAGAATAAAATGGAGCAAGACACAGAATAAGTTTGAACAGGTTCTGGAAACAGTTACAGGGCTGCTAAGCATGGAGAGATTCAATAAATATTTCTCTTCTCTGTTCTTTTCTATCCCAAGAATAGTTGTGGTCATTTTTTTTCTTACAAGTTTCTGAATTTTTCCAAACTCTCCCTGATAGATAGAAGGCTCCTAAATACAGGAACTGAATTTAAGTAGAAAACTACATTCTAGTTGTTCAAGTTCCTGGAAACATGTTTGTACTACAAATAGTAAATAAATAATAAAAGAGATTCCAGGGAATGAAACGTTGCTAGCTCCTGCCAACTTACTTTCAACACTCAACAAAAAACCCAAAAGTCAATCCTGCTCAAGAATTGTAGGTAAAATGGGCCCACATGTGGTGATGTTGACTTAAATTCAATTTAACAAACACTATTCAGCACCTACATGTCTAAGTAATAGAACTAGGTGCTATAAGGAGATTAAAAAATGAACAAAGAGCTCAAAAATGGATAGAGGGTAGAGAAGGGAAAAACTGAGATGCAGAATATGGAATAGAACCAGAAAACTACTCCCATTTTCAACATAGAACTGGCTTATTCAATTCAAGAATTCTCAAAATGCAGAACGTCATAAAATTTTCTTTCTTCTAAAGTAGTTTACAATGTGGAGTACAGAAATGTATATTGAAATTTGCATAAAAGGTATCATATAGTTATTCAGTCATTCTGAAACACTTTTTTAAAAAGTGTTTTTAAAAGTGTTTCTGGAATAACTAAATTTAGAATGATTAATAGAGCTTTATTTGTAAGTCTCCCTTTAGAATTTTTAGAACTAAGTTAACTGACAAGAAAAATCTTTTTTTGGTTTCATGCATCGGTTAGGCAGAGCTCTAACAGCCTCATGCCAGTGCTGGCAATATTGTGAAAAATTAACTTGACCTTGTAATTTTTCATCTGTTTAGATTTCCTTCCACCCCAACACAAACCCAACAGACTCACATTTCTTACTACATTTCCATTCTGCTGTGTATTTTTCCATTGATGATCAAAACTAAAGTGATGCCATTTTACATCTTTCTGACTGTCTTTGCACTTTTTAAGAAGATACTTGAAAGAGGTTTTAAATATCTCCAGAAACATTGTTTTCCATCAGGATTTGTAAGTATCCAGTAGGAGCTGTTAGAAGTCCAGGGCAATAGTAGACAGATAGTAATTGGACAGCAGCAGGGCTGAGAGCCCATGAGGTCTAATCAATGTAACATTAGCATATGAGTGATCTTCAGTCAATTTTCAGGAAAATGGTTTAAACTGGAGACAGAACATGACAATGCAGAAGCTCTGCATGTGACTAAAACCCAGCATCAGGGAACCAAGACCACAGATGAAACTCTGCTTCTGGATACCCAGACTGACTGACTGATGACTGCTGGAAGTATATAGGGCTAGGCACTACCCAGCCGTAGACGTTGGGTTGGGTTCTAGGGAGGAACTTGTTGTCTGGAGAAGGAAAAGGCAGGAGCTGAAGAAAAGACCTGGGAAAATGAAAGAGTTTCTTAGAAGGGGGCCCAGAACAGAAGCTCTGATGTGAACTGGGACAGTGATAGGTTTCCTTCCTGGTGAGTATGAAGGGCTGGGAGGGTGTGATGTAGGGTAAGGTTGTGAAACAAGAACCTCAGGCTCCCAAAGCCATGCCATCTGTATGAAGTCACTGCAGAAGGAGTTGGGAACCCAGAACAAATGTGTGGACTGTTCTGGCCAACCCTGGAACTGACTGAGTCGAGTTAGTTCAAGAATTGGAGAACATCATCCTAAGTGAACTAACTCAAGAACAGAAAACCAAACACCACATGTTCTCACCGACAAGTGGGAGCTCAAATAAGGATCTACAAAGGCACAGAGAATGGTATAATGGACACTGGACACTCAGAACGGGGAGGGGGACAGGGACAGAGGAAAGAAAAATCACCTATCAGATACAATGTAGGTATACCTAAAGGCCAGACCAAAACTATTTGTACTCCCTAAATCTATTGAAATAAAGAAAAAAGAAGAAGAATGGAGTCTGTGGCAGCAAAAAGGCAGAGAAGGGCAAGGAAGGAGGAATCAGGAGCTAGCAGAAATGGCTCTCTTTAATAGTGCGAGAAATATACCAAGGATGAAGAAGGAGCCCTGGTTTTGGTGGTCAAAGGGTGCTCCTATTTATTTCTCCTTCTGATATGCTGATTTTGAAGTCTGATACAGTATTGCCTTTTTCCCTTTCAGCAAAAGTCTCTGCTTCCCAATTCCCAAAAGGGTAATGGATTATCTGAGCTTCAACTTTAAAGGTTTAATAGAGTGGGATATACATAATTCCTAACGAGGGCACTGCAAAAAAAAAAAATTTTTTTTGAAGTGAGAAAGCAGGAGTTTATTAAGAAGACGAGAA
Organism: Tarsius wallacei; assembly: GCA_963574415.1. Classification (NCBI taxonomy): domain Eukaryota; kingdom Metazoa; phylum Chordata; class Mammalia; order Primates; family Tarsiidae; genus Tarsius; species Tarsius wallacei. Next base: position 4,363 of record CAUYQG010006512.1, read on the forward strand.
AAGCTCCCAAGTGGGAGGTGACCTGAAAGAGGGTTGCCCCACTGCAGATAATTTAAAACAGGAAACCTCCAAGAAATTCCAGTAAGATAAAAATTTCATTTTGCAAAAGTGGATGAAATTGATAATAGAGTCATACAAAATAAGAAATTTCTGGGTAAATTAAGCATAGGAAAAACGTTGGGATTAGGGACCCCATGTCTCTTATTCTGTTAAAACCTTCTTAAAACTCCATAGTCATTTGGGATGATTCCTTTAAAACTGAGATGAACAGGATGACTCCATATATGAAGAAACTGCTAATGTGGTGTCAGTGGATGACTGCCCACATATTCTTACCTTGCCTCATACTGGCTCTGTCTTGCTGCTCTTCTACTCTCTCCACTCTCTCAGGCACATGTCTGCCTTCTAGCCCCCACCTCTGTCTTCCTTCCAGCTTGGACCTTTTAGTAATGACCTGCCTCCCATACTCCAGTCACAGCCCAGCACCATCCCAGGAACCACACCAACTTCATCCTGGAGTGCCCCTAAATACAGCACTTCCCTCTGTTCTTCAACACCATCTAATAGTGTATGGTAAGTAAAGAGATGACCAAACACTTAATAAATTTAATTCAATTCTGTTGGGACTCTTTCTTTAAGAGTGAATAATAGTAGGATTTCACAAACTATCCTATGTTTCATGTATTGAAAAGACTTTTGAACTGTAGCTGGGGTCAGAAGACGTAGAGTCACGGAAGGCAAGGCGAATATCACTTACGCTACCCGTGTTGTGGAGGCAAGTCCGTCTTCCAGTGAAGTTAACAAAGCCTGCCAGGCTGTATCCTGTGGGTTCTTCTAAGGGTCAGAATGAAACAGGAAAAAAAAAATCTTTTTGAAAGCTTTATTAAATCATAGCCCAAACCTAAACAGCATTTGAAAAATGTATTTCTGTGGAACAATTCGCTCTGTGAGGGGCTGTTTAATGAGATATCACTGTGTTTGATACTGTTTTACAAAGAACACAAACAGTTTGGGACTTTCAGGAAACCCTCTGAGCTTCTCTAGTGATGCTGAGGCTGGCCACAAGCCACTCCTGCTGCAGGCTGGAACACTAAAAACCTCTTCATGGCAAATATTGTTTTATAACTGAAACCTAAGCTAGCCTCCTGCATATCAGTTCATTGCTCTTGCTACTGCTGGTTAACAAGTTTCCAAAGAGGAACTGTTTCCTATTTTCATCTCAGGGCATCTGGGAGCCCTCTTCCCTGCTCACCCCCAGATTCTTCACCACCTCTCTTTGCCATGCACTTCCTATCAGCAGGGATGTGTCACTTTAAGCATCCAATTAAAACATACACACACACACACACACACACACACACACATACACACACACACACACACACACTTGTGTCCTGAAAGAACAGGCTTACCAACGTGAAACAGTAAAATTCAGACCAGAAAAGTAGACTTTTTAAGGGGAAAGCAAATGTTTGCCTATTTTTCAAAGAACAAAAGAGGTCACCGTTCTTCCAGCACCGATTTCCTCAAAATATCTTGTGCTTTGATAGATTGGTGCTTGTCTCTAATGGAAACTGTTCGTAGACATGGGAATTCCTCTCCCATTCCTTAACATACTAGTAAGTAACAGGTTGTCAAAATCAAACTATTTCAGTCTTAGTTTTACCCATGACCTCAGGAAAACATACTCCAACTCCTCCCATGTCCCAAAATAAGATTATCCATGTAGGGCTTGCAAAGAAGGTAGCTAATGACAGGCTTAAGTCTTTGGCCTGGCATCTATTTAAGAGCATAAGACATTTGAAGTTAAAGTGCCTAGGGATTGTAAAATTTTAAAAAAGCTTTGAAAAGGGCATTGCATTCCCATCTCCTCCCCAACTGTAATTCTAGGGAAAGGGATATTTTGGAGAGTGTGATATGTGTCCCCTGGAGCCCAGTATGTTTAGTAAACTGGCATCTGGCTCAGCCTGAGAAACCTACACAGGAGACCATAACCAAGTAGCTATTTAGTCAGGAGAGCAGGAGTGTGATCTGGGGGGTGACCCACACTTCCAGAGGTGGGTGTGCCGTTAGCATGGCTCGCCGGAGAGACAGGGGTGCTGTTTCATAACAGCACTATTCAAGCAAAGCCATGTTTTCCTCCTTCCTACTTGCTGGAAGAGGGAATGCAAGTGAATTGCTAATCCTGCTGCAGTGATGAAATCAGACGGAGTCAGAGAGTGGGATCCAGGCTGAATGACACGACTGACAGCAGATGCCCGCCACTGTCACGGGATCCCCAGGACCCACCAAGATGTCCTTCATTGGTTTGCTGTACTTAATCATTTTAGGGTGACACACACACACACTGCTTTGAGAATGTAATCAAAGCTTCAAGTCTTCTCCTTGTACAACATTTTATTTTTATTTGCTTCTTTTATTTTTTTATTTAGATTCAGGCGCTACATGTGCAGGTATATTAGATGGGTGAATTGCATGATGCTGAGTTTCGGGCTTCTGTTGAACCTGTCACCTAAATAGTAAACAACACAGTGTCCAAGGATCAGCTTTTTGAATCTTTCTTCCGTCCCTCCTCCCTTAAGAGCACCCAGTGTCTGTTGTTCCTATCTGTATGTCCGTGTCCTTGCACATTTTAAATAAGAGTTCAAGGTATTTCAAGACTTCCTGAAGGCTGTCCTTGAACCACTGTTCTCTCCTAGGTCACCCCTCCCACAAAGTGTTGAACCTCTGCTTTAGCCCCGCCCACCACTTGTGACACACTTGATGGAACAGCAGGCTTCTGGCAGGCTCTGTTTGCTCACAGCCTTTCCTGAACTTCTGTTCCTTGAGGTTCCTGTTTTCCAGCCTGGGTCTCTTCTTCCTGATCTCTGACCTGGAATCCTATTTCTTCATGTTTGGGTTGCCCCCTACAGATTTGATCTACTGCTTTTTTTTCCTCCTTGGCCGTAATTTTTACGGTTTCCTAGTAAACTCTAGTAATCCTCCGTAATGTCCAATCCAGCCTTGGGGAGCTTCCTGCTTCCCATCCAACATCCAGGCATCCTTGCCTAGAGGATACTCCTTTGAAAATGTTTCTAAATTTTGCTTGGTTTAAGGTTTTGATCCGTGTTAAAATAAAAAAATTAAAAATGCCTGCGGGAGAAGTAACACTTAAGCTATTGTCTTTCATTTGTTAATAAGTTTCAGATCTTTGCCTCATAAAAGATTTTGTTGAGGAGAGTTTGAGAATTAAATTGAATGAAGAGAAGAAACTCGGCTACGAGAGGAATGGGGACTTTGGAGGGTAGAGGATAAAATTATTAATTTTTCCTATTTCTCATTTTGCTTTGGCCTCACACTAAGCTGAAATGTCAAAAACAGTACAGAAAAAGTTCTCCTGACAGAAAACACTTGAGTTATTGCTGAGAGTGTTTTGAGATGGTGTGGCATGCTGCCATGCCTTTGGCATTGACTGCCACTAACAAAAAACCGTGCGTTTATAGTGCTGATGTGTGCCTGGTGAGCAAGAGACTAACCCAGTCTGCTCTGCCACCGAGGTTGGCCTCTCTTGAGACATAGAAGGGACGGAGCACACTCCCAGGGCTACAGCTCTCAGTGGGTCAGTAATGGACTTAGGTCAGCACACCCATCAAACCAGACAGCCTGACTTTTTCTTCCCCAACAGAAACTGGAATTTACAAAATGTATTCGCATCTCATCATTTAGGGATTTATGCCTGCAAGTCAGATTTATGCCTGCAAGTCCACTATCATTAAAGAGTTACATGCATACATTCTCCTTTCCATTGTAGGGATTACAAACCCCTAGCAATAGTAAATTATTCTCTTCTGCACTGTATACTACGATTACTCTGTGGAATTTTCTAGACTGTTTGGTAAGGCACTATAGCACTAATGAAGTGTTATTTATACTATACACTGATTTTCTGTTTTGTTTTTCTTGAAGTTTCTCCTTGTTCCATCTTTTTTGATTTATCATACATTTAGCAGGCTTAAGTATGAAAGCCATTTTTCTGTCACTCTTCAAACTTTAAATGAACAAGACTTTTTATGAAGTGTAATTTTCAATAACAATGAAATATTAGAAGTCCCTCTTGGAGTTCTTGTTCCATTCCTGCCAGGTTTTTTTTTCTTTCTTTCTTTTTCTGGTTTCCCACCAGTGTGGAATTGCCTTAGCCTCTGATATATGGAAGCAAGGATCCAGTGGTGGGTCACAAAAGTTTCCTCTTACTCTGTTACACAATACCAAGTAGTAAAAACAAGGACAAATGCACAACAGACCATGCACACAACTAATGCATGAAAGCCTTAGCTGAATTTTGGAGTGCTGAGATGGCTGAAAGAGCAAAGAGGCACTGAACAAGTTTCCCAAAAGATGAAAGTTTTCCTTTGATGTTGGTGTCTTGTATTTTTATCTAAAGTGAGTAACTTCCAATCATTCTCCCCTAAGAGCTAAAGAGCATGTACGTTCTAATCAGTCCATCAGGATTCAAATAATCACTGCTACTTTCAGGTTGTGAGATTTGAAGGCCTTGATAGAGCTTCTAGAAAATGGGCATAATGCAAGTAAGTATCATGTGGAGAATACGTGGTAAGGTATGCAAAGGGGTTAACATAATTCACATATTAAGTGCTCAATACACTTTCCTTCCTCTCCCTCCAGTCTCCATTCCTTTCCTCAGTTCCATTTACATCAGCCATATTGGCACTAAATTAGTTCCTAGAATAAGAAGTTGGTTGTGGTTCTGTGGTGGACAGATTTTTTGGCCTTTCTGACAGCCATCACCACCACCCCTCTCCTAATGTATCCTCTTCTTTTTGCCAACTAAGGGAAACTGACCCCTTTAACGATCTTAATCATAGTAAGTCCATAATCTTGGAAGGTGATGGGATTTAGGTATAGATGCATGGCTTCATACTAGCCAATACCACATGCAGAGAAACCTACTGGGGACATTAAAGGAAAGATTTTCTCACTAATCAAAAAAAGAAATTTATCAATGGAAGACATAGTAACCAACAAACATATGAAAACCTGCTAAGTATTACTAATCATAAGAGAAATGCAAATAAAAACTACAGTGAGATATCACCCGGTCAGGATGGCTACTATCAAAAAGTCAAAAATACAGCAGATGTTGGTGGAGAAAAAGGAACACTTGTACACTGTTGGTGGAAGTGTACAACACTAGTGCAAGCTAGTTCAACCTCCATGGAAAGCTGTTTGGGGATTTCTCAAAGAACTAAAAACAGAGTTAGCATTCAACCCAGCCATCCCTCTTCTGGGAATATATCCAAAGGAACATAAATTGCTCTACCAAAAAGACACCTGCACTCATATGCTTATTGCAGCACTATTAACAATAGCAAAAACATGGAACCAACCCAGTTTCCCATCAGCAAGACTGGATAAAGAAAATGTAGCACATGTACACTATGGAATACTACACAGCCACAAAAAAAAGAAGTCATGTCCTTTGCAGCAGCTGGATGTAGCTGGATACTATCACTTTAAGTGAATTATCACAGAAACAAAAAACTGAATGCCACATGTTCTCACTCCTAAGTGGGCCATAAATATTGGGTACACAAGGACACAAAGATGGGAACAACAGACACTGGGCACTACTAAAGGAGGGAAGGAGGGGAGATAAGGGATATAAAACCACCCAAAGGGTACCATGCTCACCACCGAGGCAGGGAGCTTGTCAGAAGTCCAAACCTCACCTTTATGCAATATACCTGGGTAACAAATCCTCACATGTACTCCATGATTCTAAAATGTAAAAATTAACAAAATAAAAATTTAAAAATATGAAAGTGAAAAAAAAGAGATTTATGAAGAATGTTCCTCTTTCTCTTCTTAAACAGTGTGGTCATAGTTTCACAGGATACCTGCTACTGCTACTGCTATGCTCTTGAACGTGAGATACCACCAATACACATGGCAGAGTATAAGGGTAGAAGCCCATAATTCTTGATATTACTGTGCCACTGCACAGCTCCCTCTAGATTTCTTGCCATGTTAGACCACATATACTTCAGGATTTAAGGGATTTGGGCTCTGCATTCTGCTATTAGCAGCAGAAATCAGCTAACTGCAAAAGTGTTGCAGACACCCAAGTTCAATTCCCAGTTTTGTTTGTATATGAGCTTTGGAAAGTTACCTAAGTCCATGAGCCTCTGTTTCCTCATCTATATAATGGAGACAGTAATTTTACCCACCCCTTATATTGCTGTTAGAATTCAATAAATTCATATAGAATAATAGTTGATATTAAGTCCTCAGTAAATGGTAGTTAAATGTATTTTAAACATTTTCCTAATTCCCACATAGTAAGCCCTGATTATGCTTCACTCTAATACAGACACAGCTCACTATAGATGATTTGGATAAAAACTTCACTGATCTCTATTATTAAATTCTGTTCCTCTGACCAGCTAGATGATCATTCTCCTCCTCCCTCTTCATTCTCTATGTGTCTGCCCTGAAGCTATAGGCCCAACAAGAGGATGGTCACCTTGGTAGACATGTTCACACATCACAGGAAATATGAATGGTCTCAGGGATCATGTGATCCAGTCAGGAATGTGTGGTTTTGCTTGAAAATGAGAAGCTTAGACAGCCTTTAAAATTTTGTTTGAGGGTAGGGGAGGGAGGGGAGGACTGGAAAATTTTGATTTTTCTTTGGAATAACTCTTTTTGACACAATCTCCCAAAGTCTCTTCCTTTGCCTCTCTCAAAGCTCTTCCTATAACTATCCCTATTCTATTATGATCTCTGAATCAGAAGCACCAGCATTATTAGATATTGATATTTTGGTTTTTTCTTATTCCCAGGTACTATATAAAGCTGGTCTTGTTTTCTCAGCCTTCACTCGGATCCTTTACTAGAGTTTTTAATGTTTGTGTTTGTTTCCTTTTCTTTCTCACTTGGCCTACATTGAGCTTCTCCTCGATTCTTTCACAGTAACTGGAATCCTGGCCTGCTCCTCCTCTTTCTGCGTATTCTGTGTCATCATCTCAGTGTCCCATGAGTCTATACAGGTATATTCCACACTTGAAACCCAAATCCTTGCTTTCTTCTCTTATGTTGGCAAACCGGCTCAAAATCCAGTCACAGCCTGGCCGAACAGAAAAAGCTGACTTCTCCACTTCCCAAGTTTAAAAAGTACTGTATGTATTGCTCACGTCACAAGGGAAGTTATGAAGTTAAAAAAAAAAACCCTTAAGGTACAATCAGTGGACATTTGTCATTTTGTTTCATGACTGCCCAGCAGCAGAATCCTCTCCCTATGTTTGGGAATCTGGCACTAGGGGCTTGGGTGGCAGGGCCCCAGAGGCCAGACCTGGTCTTCCGGATGCCCCTGGGGGAACAGCCATGCCCGTAGCATAAAACTGTAGCATTTTCACAGAGCAGTGGGGGCTGCTTGCAATCTGCTTTGATGGCTGTCATGACAGAGTTCAGTGTCCCAGGCTAGGGGCTGTGGTGACTCACTAACCAGGCTGCGCTGCAGGGCACTCCCCTTCCCTTCTCAGATCTTGCCTTCAAGCTGTCCCATTAACCCAAGTTCTGTCCATCCCTTCAGCTTGTGACCAAAAGACAAAAAAAACAAAAAACAAAAAACAAAAAAAACCCCTCGAATGACGCATTTTACTTCTTCTATTTCATTCTGTCATGGAAACAGTAGGGTCTTTACAGTGAGAAGAACATGGGATTGAATTCTCCCATTTATTTGCTGGCTACTTCAGGCAATTAAGTTAACGTCTCTGAGTCTCAGCCTGCACAGCTAAAACAAGTGGAAAATAATATCAAGCTCACGAAGCTGTTGAAGGAATTAAATGAGATTGTATATGTAAACTCTAAGCTTTTTCAAAAACAAAACTTGATTCTGCCTTCCAAGTATTCACAATTTAGTTGGGAAACTATAGCACATGTGCTTAGTAGTAATAGATAACATTCATATTGATGCTTAATAATATCCTATACACTGTTCTAAATAAATGCACTGTTGTATTTATTAGTACAGTTAGCCTTTGCAACAACCCAGTGAGGTAGGTATTATTTTATAGATGAGGAAACTGACACTGCTAGAGAAGTCGATACATAGTGAAGAATCACACAGCTGGAATTCATATCCAGGGACTCATACCCCAGAGCCTATGATCCTAACCAGCTCACCCACATGAATAGAGATTCCACACTTTGAAGATCTCATAGAAGTGCCAAAAAAGAGATGCAAGCAATATGTTTGTCTGAGTTCACAGGGCAGAAGAACACTGTGTTTTGGAGAAGTAAGGTTTTGCAGGAGAATGAGGCACACTTCTAAGATGCCAGCTTACATTGGCCCCCAAATACCAGACTATTTGACATAATGTCACAGGTTTTTTTTTTCTTCTGCCAATTTTCTTCCCATATTCCATGATCTAGCTAACTCTTACTTATTCTGAAAATTCAGCAAACATTATTCCCTTCTCTGACTTTCTTGGACAAGGTCAGTCACCTCTTTCATGTGCATCCATAATTTGCATATCCTAACATAGGTCCTGTGAATACAGGCTCACTTGCCTGTGTGCAGTAACTCGTTTGTGGACCTTGTGGATGTAGAAACAATGTGTGTCTTATTTACTGCCCTACTCACAACTTCTAACAAAGCACCCGGCACATGGTAAATTGGTATTTATTAAATGAATGGAATGAGCTCCCCCTACTCCCCAAGAGGAAACCTCAGAAACAAATTGGCTGAAGATAGAATGTTTGAAGTAAAAACAATTGCAATATTACCAATGTCAAAGTACCCTGGCCCCTTTCAGAATCTGATTACAAATAATATTCAGATTATCAAGATAATTGAATTAGAAGAGAGCCAGAGAAAACTTCTTGGGGGTCGTATAAAAGAGATATGAAAATGAAATTCTATGAGTAATTTCAGTATCAGGAAAAGAAAAATACTTCAGTACAATCACTAGTCATTTTGATGGAGAGTGGTCACTGTAAGCTCAGTGCAGAGGGGTGTGTGTGTGTGTGTGTGTGTGTGTGTGTGCGTGCGCACGTGTACATGTGTGGTTATGTGTATGTATGTCTGTCAATGAAATTTTATGATTAATCACTTTGTAGACAATCAGAATTTCACGTGCACTGGTATTTTGTCCTAAGCTATTCTCCTGAAAGTCTCATACTCATAGAAATAATATTGGCTCTTTTTTCAACATACCATTTTGATTATCCTGGCTCCAGCAAGTCTGGGTTTTTTTCCTCTATCTGCATGCGTTTTGAGGAAAAAACTTTTTGGTCAAGACAAACCCATATATGCACCTGAAACATTTTTAAAATAATCTAAGTGCTAGGATATGTGCCAAAAAGAAGGATATAGGAGAAGAGTTTTAGGAATCAAGACACAGCAGGGAAGAGTGAGCCAAAATTATTAGTGAAGTTCTCATGGGTGGAGAACAGGGATCACAAGCAGCTTTGGGGAGAAACCTCAGTGAGACAGAGAACAATTGGCTGAATGTTACGGGGTAGGTAAGGAGGGGGTGAGGGCACTGCTAAAAAAGATGATAGACACAAAAACAAAGCTAGTGTTTTGTTGCACGGACTTGACTGGGTCAGGGTCGGGTGCCCCTTCCATGTGCTTCCATAACTTAACATACGTGAGATTGGCTGGGTGCAGTGGCTCATGCCTGTAACCCCAGCACTTTGGGAGGCCGAGATAGAGGCAGGAGGATTACTGGAGCCCAGGAGTTCAAGACCGGCCTAGGCAACATAGTGAGACCTCATCTCTACAAAATAAAAATTAAAAAAAAAAAAACTAGCTGAGCCTGGTGGCGCATATTGGTAGTCCCACCTACTTGGAAGGCTGAAGTGGAAGGATCGTCTGAACCCAGGAGGTCAAGGCTGCGGTGAGCCATAATCCTGCCACTGCCCTCCAGTCTGCGTGACAGAGTGAGACTCCCAACTCAAAACAAAACAAAATAAGCAAAACAAAACAAAAAAAACACCACCATACAGTGAAATTGAACTTCTTCAATTATAGTTTTATGAATGAATGCATGTGTGGGTTCACGTAGCCACCATCACAATCAGAATACAAAATGGTTCTTTTGTTCCAAATGACTCCTTGTGATACCTTATCTCCCCTTCCCAACTCCCTGACAACCACTGATCTAGCTGTTCATCATTTTGTCTTTTCAAGAATATCATATTAATAGAATTCTACAGTATGTAAAGTTTGAGACTGGCTTTTTTCAACCTGCATGATGCCTTTGAGGTTTATCCAATGAATGTGTTGATAGTTCATTGCTTTTCACTGCTGAGTAGTATACCATTGCACAGGTGGACCTCAGCTTGCTCATCTGTTCTGCTGTTGAAGGACAATTGACTTGTTTCAGTATTTTGGCTGTTATGAATAGGGTCACTACAAACATGTTCTGTGTGAACATGTTTTTATTTATCTAAAGTAAATTCCTAGGAATGGGATTCCTGGATCATATGGAAAGTGTATGGAAAGTGTATGTTTAACATCATAAACACCACCAAAGCCATCCAGAGTGGCTGTACCATTTGTATTCACAGCAGCAATGTGTGAGTTTCAGTTGTTCTGAGTCCTTGCACCTCTATAGAGGTATCCCATCACAGTTATGATTTGCATCGAATTGCATAGTTCTAATTGGCAAATGTGGGTTAAATGTTGAACATTTTTTAATGTGTTTATTTGCCATCAATATGTCCTCTTTGGTGAAGTGTCCATTCAAAACTTTTGCCCATTATTTTTTGGGTTGTTTGTGTTCTGGCTGTGAAGTTTTGAGAGTTCTTTATGGAGTCTGAATTCAATTCCTTTGTCAAATATATGATTTGCGTATATTTTCTTCCGATCTCTAGTTTGTCTTTCCGTTGTTTTAATATGTCTTTCACAGAACAAATCCTATAAGCTTGAATGAAGTACAGTTTATCTATTTTTACCTTTAATGGATTATGTGTTTGGTATCATATCTAAGAATTATTTGCCTAATTCCAGATAATGAAGATTTTTTTCTGAAAGTTTTATAGCTTTACCTTTTTCATTTAGACCTATGATCCAATCTGAGTTCATTTTCATAAAAGATGTGACGTTTAAGCTTATTAATTTTTGCATATAGATGTACAATTGCGCCATTTATTGAAAATACTACTCTTTCCTTCACTGAATTGCCTTTGCACTTTTGTCAAAGATCAATTGGCCAAACTTCGTGGGTCTTCTTTTGTACTCTCTGTTCTGTTCATTGAACTATGAGCTTACCACTCTGACAATATGAGTACAGCTGTCTTCAATAAGGGTGATGTGGTCCCTTCAACTTTATAGCTCTTTTTCAACATGATTTTGGCTATTCTAGATCATTTGCATTTCCATATACATTTTAGAATGAATTTGTCAACTTCTACTTAAAAATTCTGTTGGAAATCTCTTGATTAACGTGGAGAAAATTAAATACTGTTTGGTGTTGTCAATTGACTGTACCTTCTAGCAGGTCTGTATCTTTAACATTGCTTCAAATATAGAATTTTGTCTCCTGCCTAACTCAGGGATAGATTGGACTGTGTTATTATTGGGCTGTGTTACTACTAACCAGTCATAACTGGTTCTTGAAAAGCAGATACCCAAGCAATTATCCACCGAAGACCATAAACACAGGCCTAAAAATCTGCAGGAAGATGCACACCAATCTCATCTCTTTATGCTACACTGTTACAGACATCTGAGAGAGGTGCTAGGCTTGAATTTTCTATTGAAAGCACTAAGTTTGCACACACCACTGAAAAACTCAAACTTTGAAGAGTGAGATCAGGCTATTGTAATGTCACATTCTTATGGTTGAGAATTAGGTTTTTACATATGGACGTGGTATACCTCTTGTCAATTAAAATAATGTATCCTTGGATGGTAGATGTAGATTGGGATGCCTATTCTTAGATCAAGAGGAAGAAGCAATGTCTCCTGCTCAGGAAAAAAATTGTTTAAAGCTTGAAAGGTGTTATTTTAATATGATAGAAGGATATTGTTTAACAAGTCCTAAAGACTATTTAATTACCTAAGGAATGTACTTTCTTTGACTCACTATTTACTATGGATTCAAGGTTCCATATTTAGTTAATTTACATTTTAATTGGTAAATTTTTATTTGGTAGATATAGAGATAATCTCATCTGATAGAAAAGATAACCCCAAAGTTTTGATTTATTCTCCTGAAAGACATAACCAGCTTTGTGTCTAACCAAAAAATCTTACCCTAATATTCCTTAAGTTGCCTATAAATTCCCAGTTTCTCAAATGCTCTTTGAACCTGCCATGTGCACTAGATTACTAAGGCACTCATAACAACATACTACATACTGGGTGACTTAAATGACAAAAATTTATTTCTCACTGCTTGGGAGGCTAGAAATCCAAGATCAAGTGTTGGTTTCTCCTGAGACCTGTCTCCTTGGCTTGCTGAGGACTGCCTGTCTGTGTCCACATGGTCTTTCTTCTGTCTGTGCACACCCCTGATTTCCTCTTCTTATCAGGATACCAATCAGACTGATGAGGGTCCACCCCAAAGACCTCATTTTAACTTAATCATCACTTTAAAGACCTTACCTCCAAGCACAGTTACATTCTGAGGTACTGGGGGGTTAGAGCTTCAACATATAAATTTTGGGTTGTATACAGCTCAGCCCATAGCACCAGGTCATCATCTTGTTGCCTCATAACTAATGAACTAAATAAAATCTTGGACATGTATTCTCTTATATGAGAGTGATTATTTCAACTTTTTTGAAAACTGTGTTTTAACATTCTTCAATTTAGTTCTGGTGTGACTTTTGAACTTCACTCTGAGACATAAGGATTCCTTGAGCATTTCTAGTGGTGGAGTGAGGAGTCAAGAGTAGGAGAAAACTAAGGACAATGTTTTGCAAAATAATTTTTCTAATGTATTATCTATAATCGTCACAGATCTCACCAGTGTGTGTTTATCAGTAATAACAACGATTACACAAACTTTATCTTTTGTTCCTGGATGCTCTCATGAACCTCAGACTCTTCTGCAATGCCTCTTAGATGTTCTTTGTTGTCCCTGAAGAATGTCACAAATGGGCTTGGGAGCAGGTTCCCTCCTGCCGGTTGTTACTACAGTCCAGCCAGGCATCCTTCACGTGCAGTCACCTCTGTGATGCATCAATGGCAATGGGCAATGCCTAGGTCTCATCAGAGACCTGTCACTCTTATAAAAGTTTCCACATTTTCTTCAGATTTTACTGGTGCCGTCTAGGCTTTTGTCTCAATTTCCTAAAAGCCCCAAGCTTCTGAAACTGTGAGGTGGCCTGTGATAAAGTAAGGAAGATGATTTTCTTGTGTTTCCCTCGGCCAAAGGAATCCCAAAGCAGCTTTTTCTTGTGCCACAAAGTTCTACAAATAATTTAGTAAACAACTCTTTCCGTTTTTGTGCTCTACTTAGGATATGGTCTTTAGTTCATTGGAAACCAAGTCGGGAAACAATTTCTGTGATAGACACCAAGCTCTACTTACAATTTTTTCTTCTGTTTAATAATTAACTTTTTACTATTTGGTCAAATTGATCACTGCTGGCTCTTTCTTTTCTGAGCATGAGTTTTCTTCCTGAAGACTTCTCACTCCCCTGTACCAAGATACATCTCGCCATTTCCCCAGCTATGTGTGCACATAGGTTTCTGGTAGGCCTATCCCAATAGTTTGCCAATCATTTTGGGCTTCCTCTTAGATTTGCGCTAAGATAACTCCAACCTAGTACAATTTCATATAACATATATAATATCATATAACATAATTCCTGAAGGAAACTATTAATACTATCAAATCTATAGGCAAGAAGACTAAGGCTCAAACTCATTAAGCCACTGACCCAAGAGATTCCTAGACTTGGGATGTAAATCCAGATCTTATAACTTCAAATATTATTCCTCTATCCAATAAACCATAAACAAAAGCTTAGGAATCATCCCAGGTGATCACCTGCCAACCTGTCTACCGATGCCAAATGAGTTGGCCAATCGTTCAAGCTGTGCCTGCAAGTGACTATGGTGAAGGCAGAGAAGGCTCTCATACAAGTCTGCTTGACCACAGTATCAAAGAAATTTGACATGAAGGCCAGAGGCATTGTAGTCACAAAGTATTCTATTTGGAGTCTTCCTCTGCCACTTACTTGGATATATTTTTTAAATTCCCTGAGCCTCAGTTTCCCATGTACAAAATAGGGGTACTAAGAACTACCTCATAGGATTTTTAAGTGTAGGTGCAGATTTTAGTTTTGTCTCTAAAATGGAATGCCTTCTCAGTAAATGAAAATTGTTGTTGATTTATTAATTTATTATTGTATTTTAAACATATTAGGCAATGTACTAAGTATATATTTAAGTGTATTAGGTAAATTGTTTTCAATATATCTTTTTGTGAACAAGAACACATCATGGGAAATAAGTTTCCTAGTTCAAGCGATCTCCAACTTTTGCAATTACACCAATTTTGAAAACGGCACTCAGGATAGCATCAAATTGGACTGCCAAGCAGGGTTCAGGAAATGAAACATAAAGAAAAGAGTTTTCTCAAAGAAATGAATTAAAATCTGGGTAGGATTTATGCTATTTAAAGTGCACTGAAAATGGAAGATGATTAAATTCAGCCATCTTCACTCCAAAGGAATTAAAATGAAGAAGTTAATTTGACACATTTTATTTTAAGAAAATAATTTTAAAATTTTATTATTAGCATTCTCACTCCATTTACTGCTGGGAAGTAATATAAAACAATCAGGTTTGTCCCTTGTAATCAGTTGCTTATTCTCTTTTGGTAAAAGCTATAAGTGAAGGTTTTTCCCAAAGTACATTTTCTTTTTCTTTCCTATTTCTGCAAATGTGAACAACAGATAAAGAAACAAAATACCATTTTTTCCCAACAGTTACATTTACAGACCATAATTATTTGAGAAGATAATGAAAAACCAACCTGAAAATAATTTATTAGGTGCTTACTACATGTTGAGCAATATGGTGAATTTAGATAAATATAATGCAGAACATCAATTATCTAGTTAAGGACAGGACTGAAACCCATAATGCAATAATAAACAAATAAGTTTCATAATTAAACACTAAAGGTAATTCAAAAGGTAGCACAGAATGTTGGATCAGAGCTCCAAGGAGCTGACTTGAAGAAAGGACAATGTCTTGACTCTGATATAACACACCCATGACATTATATTTCTAAAGAGAAAAGATGTAAATCTAAAAGAATAGTCTGTGAGAATCAGAGAAAGAAGTCTGAGAGAGAACAATTGGCTGCATTGGCTTACAGATCAGGCAACAGTGTTCAACGGATAACAGACACATTTTCAATGAGAATACTTTTTCGTGTTAATTTCTGTATCCCCAGCACAAGATCCACACTTGGCTCTGTGTAGATGTCTGTTCTAGGTGCTTTTGAAGTCTTGAGGATATATATCTATATTTATAGCGAGAGATATGTATATAAAGTATAAATAGTATAGATAGATAAATAGATGACAGATAAGCCCCAAGCACTCATGAAATTCTATGAATAAACAATATATCAGATAGTATGAAAACTATGAAGGACCATTGTTATAGAGAAAAACTGAGGTCCAGTGCCCACTCATGTCGAAAGGAGAGAGAGAGAGAGAGACTGATTAAAAGGGGGGAGAAGGATGAGGATGTTCAGGGAAGGCTTCTCTTAGCAGTTGACAAACATTTTAGCTAGGAACTGAATGACAGAAGAAGCCAGTCGTGTATGGATCTGGACAAGCACTACAGCCAGAGGGCGCAGATAATACAAAGGACTTAACAGTTTAGTGTGGTGGTGGAACAGAAAGAAAGCCAGTGTGGACTGAATGTGGTGAGTAAACAATAATGAGAAATAAAATTAGAGATATAGCAAGAGCTGCATCAATTATCTAGGAACTTATAAACTGGAGTAAATTATTCTAAACGTGATGGGAATTCATTGGGCATTGGGCAATGCCCTGATATTACTAACATTTTAAAGAGATTAAAGGCTGATTTGGGGACAATGACTTATAGGCGGACAGAAGAAAAGATAATTGTAGCAGTCAATGGAAAAGTTGGTGGTAATTTGAACAAGAATGACAATTTGTTGGATAAATGTAATTAACACTTATTGGTATCCAGATAGAAAAAATAAAGGAGAAAAAGGAATTAAGTACAATGAAAGGATGCAGAATGTGGGTGACGGACACCTGAAAGAGTCTGTGAAAATGAAAGTCATGAAATTTGGAAAAGTGGATGCTATAAAAGATGAAAATTCTGTTTGGAATATATTAAGACAGAAGTAATAATGAAATATGTATTCCCAGGAATCTGTGGATAACATAAGAAGACATTGGAAATGGTTGTCTCTAAATCCTTCTAATAAGTATGATAGCAAAATCAGACAAGTGAAAAAAACATAAAAAAACAAGAGGAGAAGGTGAGATCACTATAAGAACCATTGAATAGAGAATGCTAATTTTCACTTAAACCAACAGTCTCATTTCTTTGCCAGGTGAGGACTGCAGCTATATAAGCCAGGGACACCAAGATAGGTGAACTTGAAAGTGTCACCTGTCATTCATTGCCTTGTCACTCCTTTACCACGGTTTAAGAGGCTATAGGATCATATCAAACCCCATTTTATATCAGATGTGTCATGAGTCCAATATCCACCCCAACCTATGAAATGTTACGTTCTTTAATTTGCATTTTTTCATAATTATATACTTTGAATTTTCTATCTTAAGGTCTTGCATGTATCAGCAAACTAATAAATATTTGTTGTCTTAGATGGACACTATCCATTTAAAATTTGTTTACTCATCTTTTCCAGGCAAGGTGGCTCACGCCTATAACCCAGTACTGTGGGAGACTGAGGCTAGAGGATTGCTTGAGCCCAAGAGTTTGAGACCAGCCTGGGCAACATAGCGAGACCCCCCCTCTACACAAAAATCTAAAAATTAGCCAGGTGTGGCAGTGTGTGCCTATAGATTCTTGAGAGACTAAGC
Organism: Tarsius wallacei; assembly: GCA_963574415.1. Taxonomy (NCBI): domain Eukaryota; kingdom Metazoa; phylum Chordata; class Mammalia; order Primates; family Tarsiidae; genus Tarsius; species Tarsius wallacei. The sequence continues at coordinate 21,426 of CAUYQG010006512.1, forward strand.
TAGAAGGATCACCTGAATCCAGGAGGCTGAGGTAAGCCATGATTGTGCCAGTGCACTCCAGTCTGGGAGACAAGGTGAGACCCTGACAAAACAACACAACAACAACAACAACAACAACAGCAATAAAACAAAACAAACAACCAAAAAAACTTGTTTACTCATCTTTACTAGTGTATCTCTTTCCTCACATCACACCATAAGAAGACTACATGGGTTAGGCTCAGTGGCTCAGCCTGTAATCCCAGCACTTTGGGAAGTCAAGCCAGGATTGCCTGAGTCCGTGGGTTCAAGACCAGCCTGGGCAACTTGGCAAAACCTCATCTCTACAATAAATCAAAAATTAGCCAGGCATGGTAGCATGCACACGTAGTTCCAGCTACTTGGAAGGCAGGGGTGGATGGATCGCCTGAGCCCAGCAGGTCGACGCTGGGGTGGCCATGAACGTGCCACTGTACTCCAGCCTGAGCAACAGAGTGAGACTCCGACTCAAATAAAAAAAGATTACACATCTCCTATTTCCCTACTTCCCCAAAGCACTTGTCACTTGTATGGATGGTTCTCACTCTGAGTACTGTTGCAATGTTAGGCTATTTTTTAATGTGATTTGCATGGCTGAAGAAGAACCATATGAGATTGTGACAGGAATCCTGAATAGTTGGGCCTAGGCAATACAGAAAAGGAATTCCCAAGATTCTCACACACAAGGAATCAAGAAGAAAGTCAAGATGCTACACACGTAAAAGTGGATGTGAAATCTGAGTGACTCCAAAAACGTGGTCTTAGGCTTTCTGGGACTACCACTAGGGGCAAACAAATCCAATAAATGCTCGGAAATCTGTCCACATGACAAACAGATCTAAGAAAAAGATACTAACAAAAGACCCCACCACCCCCTGAGATTCAGATCCAGGTACTAAAGTGGCCACACAAATATTGCCCCCAAGCACAAGCAACCAAAAGCTTCACGACTCCAAAAAAAAAAAATCTGTTTTTGACATATGAATTCCTTCTACATTCACCTACATGCATTCCTGGCTCGCGTATTCCTCAGGACCTTCCCGTGACGAGGCAGGGAAGAGACGATGCTTTCCTCTTTACAGATGTGGCCTCAGTCAGAGAGGATGTCATGCTGTCGCTTCACTTCCTCTGAAGTTCATAATGCCGAGGGGTTCATGTGAAAATCAGCCCAATAAACTTGGGTTTCATAGTCACCTACCTGCCAACAGATGGCGCCTTGGGCGCCACCATCCTGTCCTGTTACAAACCATGTTTCATTTTGCTGGCATTTGGCTTAACTTTCCCATTTCTCCACCTCAGGAGCAGTTTGTCTCCCAAATAAAACAAATAACAATGTCAGGAAGTTTATCCTAATTATTAACTTACATTTGTTGCTCTAAAAGCACTAAATCTTCCTGCTTCGTAGACCCTGAAATTAAAACACCTGTGCATTATTATCCACATCCCTCCCAGATCATGGTTCAATCAGGCAGAGTCTAATCTCATTATTTCTGCAGCCCAACTCCCAATCCTTAAAATCACTCCTGTTTTACTACATGCTCTTTGTCAGTCACCAGCATCTGTTGCGTGAGGGCTCCATCCTCAACGTGCAGTGCCATATGGGAAGGCCCTTATTCCTTTCCTAAAACTCAGCGATGCTCTTATCAATACATCAAATGTTGACTTAATCTTGTGTCTAATAAATCCATGGATGGTTTTTATAACCAAAGTTTCTCGCTGGATATCAAGGTAAAAGGAAGTCTACTATACTGTGTTGCCTTAGACAATAAACTTCTGACAAAACCATCTACCTTATTTTTCGATTGTGTTGTGTTTATTTCTTCAGTGAGGTTCATATCTATTTGTATCTTTAGTTTTGAAATAGTCCTAAAGCTCTTCCCTGAGGAACCCAGTTGATGCACTTTGGTTTGATTTTTTAACCCAATTTCTGGCTGTGTCTATTGACGTAGGCAAGTTGAACTTTATCTTCAAGTGAGACTAAGCCATACTGATTGGGACAGACATGTGACAAAGTTCATCAGTTCACCAGTATTCTTAAGATTCTATTGACTGTGACTATTTTCATTTAAAATTCATCTCTTATTGCTTAGAGCTCATTCAATTGATTGGCAACGCTCCCCACTGACATTATTTCTTAGTTTTGCTTTGTTTGGCAGAAGCTCTCACATTATTTGACACCACATAATCACAAATTTTAAAATTACAGTCAGAGATGACACACAAGGATTTGAATTCTGTAGCAGTGACAACAGTATAGTCATTAGCTTGGATCTTTAGTTTTTCTTGGAATTCATCTACCTCCAAATATTCTGACCAAAACTTAAAAACAAAGAAAAATATTCTCTGTGGCCTTCTGTGCTTACCAACAGATAATTTTTTAAGTGCACGTTGAATAATAGCTACCAAGTAACAGTGGAATGCAATCTAAACACTTCAAAGAGAATAAAATTCGAATATGACTGGCTTGTTATTTGAGACTGTGAGAACCCAAGTTGTGCCAAATGTGAGTCTCTTCCTAACCCTTACCACATACCTGACATCAGAATAAGTCACTCGGAAAAAGTTTAGCCAACGCCATGACTTCTCTAAACATTTTCCCCAAGCGTCCTTTAGTGGAAGTTTAAATTTCACATCTTCAGGCTAAAAATGAAATTCCTTAAATCTTTCCTTGCATGACTTGTTTTGAAACAGAATAAGCTTTCTCCTGATTGACCAAAATAATTATGCCTGTGTGCAGTTTCCAAGATTTAAATTGGGAATAAATCCTAGCAGGATAAAAAGTCTGGCACTGCTTTTTGCTGGGTTTAAGGAAGTAGCTGTGAGGAATGTGCTTTTAGAAAATTTTAAAGAGAATTCAGTCTTTTGGACACTGAATGCAGCACCATCTCCTGAAAACCTCCTCTACTGCTAACTGAAAATCACAAAGCTTGGACAATACCTGAACACTCCTGTCCCTGAGCAAGCAAGGACATTTCAGGACCTTCATTTTTTAAAAGCCTTTTCTCATTCCTATATATTTTCCATGTCTCCTTCTAAGATTTTTTTCTTATGACTCTTATTTTTAAAAAACATTAGGCTGAACGTTGTGGCTCATGCCTGTAATCTCAGCACTTTTGAGAGGCTAAGGTGGTTGGATTGCTTGAGCCCAGGAGTTCAAGACCAGTCTAGGCAACACAGCGAGACATCATCTCTACAAAAAATGCAAAAATTAGCTGGGCGTGATGGCATGTGCCTGTAGTCCCAGCTACTCAGGAGGCTGAGGTGGGAGGATCATCTGAGCCCAGGAGGTTGAGGCTTCAGTGAGCTGAGGTTGTGCCACTGCACTCCTGCCTGGGCGACAGAGTGAGACCCTTACTCAAACAAAACAAAACAAAACTTTTTCATGTATTTAAAATTTGTTTTGCCCACTGGGTGTGGTGGCTTATGCCTGTAATTCCAGCACTTTGAAAGGCTGTGGTGGGAGAATCGCTTGAGCCCAGGAGTTCAAGACCAGCCTAGGTAACATAGCGAGACCTTGTCTCTACAAAAAATACAAAAATTAACCGGGCATGGTGGCACGTGCCTGTGGTCCCAGCTACTTGGAAGGTTGAGGTGGGAGCCCCAGGCTGAGGCTGCAGTGAGTCATAATTGTGCTTCTGCCTTCCAACCTGGATGACAGAGGGAGACTCTGTCTCAAAATAAAATAAAATAGTGGTTTGTTATTTGATGTAAGATGAGAATCTAATTTAGTTTTTCTTTTTTTTTTTTGAGTTGGTGTCTCACTCTGTCACCCAGATTGAAGTGCAGTTCCCGCTCCCGGCCACCACAGCCTTGACCTGTTGGGCTCCGGCGATCCTTCCGACTCAGCCTTCCAAGTAGCTGGAACTACAGGTGCGCGCTACGATGCCCGGCTAATTTTTTATTTATTGTAGAGATGAGGTCTCGCCAAGTTGCCCAGGCGGGTCTTTAACCCGCGGGCTCAAACAATCCACTCACCTCAGCCTCCCAAAGCGCCGGGATTACAGGCTGAGACATCGAGCCCTGCCTTATTTTCTAAATAATCTATTTTAGTACATTTTACCTTTAATTGAATGATATTTTTACTTTATAAGTATCAAGGGAAAAAATCAATAGTTGATTCACAATAGCAAAATCATGGAACCAACCTAAGTTCCCACCACCCATTGATTAGATAAAGAAAATGTGGTATACATATACCATGTAATACTACACAGCCATAAAAAAGAATGAAGGCATGTTCTTCACAGCAACATGGATGGAACTGGAGATCATCATCCTAAGCGAACTCAGAAATACAAAACCAAACATCACATGTTCTCACTTATATGCAGGAGCTAAATGGCCACAAAGATGAAAACAATAGACACTGGGGAGACAAGGGGGGAGAAGAGGAGAGAGGTTAAGGTTCAGAAATTACCTATTGGGTACAATGTTCACTATCTGAGGAATGGGCCATCTGAGACCCAATCGTCACGATTACACAATATGCTCATGTAATAAACATGCACTTGTACCCTCTGATTCTAAATTTTTTTTTTTTTTTTGGAGTTGGAGTCTCACTGTCGCCCAGACTGGAGTGCAATGGCCACTCCCGGCCACCGCAGCCTCGACCTGCTGGGCTCGGGCGATCCTTCCACCTCAGCCTTCCTAGTAGCTGGAATTACAGGCGCGCGCTACCACGCCCGGCTGATTTTTTTTATTTATTGTAGAGATGAGGTCTCGCCAAGTTGCCCAGGCGGGTCTCGAACTCGTCAGGCAATCCACTCACCTCAGCCTCCCAAAGGCGCGGGATTACAGGCTGAGCCACCGAGCCCGGCTTGTATATTTTCTTTAAAGAGATAGTTATTCAAGTTCTTACCTCATTTTTAATAGGTTGTTAGGATTTTTTGCTATCAGAGTATAGGAGTTTCCTATACACAGTCATAGGCTGTATAATGATGTTTTGTTCAACCAAAACCTGCATATTCAACTGTGCTCCCATAAGATTATAATGAGCTGAAAAATTCCTATTGTCTAGTGAGATCATAGCTGTCATAGCATAACATATCACTCACATGTTTATTGTGATGGTGATGTAAACAAATCTACTACACTACCAGTTGTATAAAAGTGAACACATATTATACTTGATAATGATGGTAAATGACTTTGCTTCTGTTTTATGTATCTGATGTACTATACGTTTTATTATTATTATTATTACTTTATGTTTTATTAAAGTATTCTTCCACTTATTTTTTAAAAAAAGCGAACTGTAAATCAGCCTTACACAAATCCTTCAGGAGATGTTCCCGAAGAAGGCATTGCCATCATAGGAGATGACAGTTTCATGCATGTAATAGTCCTTGAAGAACTTCTAGTGGAACAAGATGGGGAGGTGGAAGACAGTGATATTGATGATCTTGACCCTTAGTGGGCCTAGGAGAATGAATGCTTCTGTCTTGGTTTTTTTCTCTTTTTTTACTACAACTACTTTTATTGTATATATGTATTTTTTAAAATTTCAGTAGTTTTAGGGGTCCAAATGAGTTTTGGTTACACAAATGCATTGGATAGTGGTGAAGAAGACTGGGCTTTAAGGGTACCCATCACCCTCCTAGTGCACATAGTACCAGATAGGTGATGTGGCTTCCCTCCCCGACTTCTCACCCTACCCCCTTCTGAATCTTCAATGTCCATGATACTATTCCACATGCCTTTGCAGACCCTTAGCTTAGCTCCCACTTATAAGTGACAGCAGGCAGTATTTAGTTTTCCACGTTACTTAGACTGCTGGTCTCCTTCTATCCAAGTTACTGTTAAAGACATTCTTTCATTCTTTTTTATGGCTGAATAGTATTCCATACCTATATGGATACTACAAAAACGTATACACATTTAAGAAATGTTATCTATGTATTACTTTTCAAAGTTGAATTGACTTATGGTAGCAATGTGTAGCATGGCATTTGCTCAACCATGCTTCCGTGATTTTCTTTGACTGTCCTGCCTGTCACATGGTGGTGCTAGCATTCCTTTGATTAACACCATCTTTTGAGCAAACATCAACTGTGTATGAAGTTCACAAATGCGTATTCATTTTTTGGCACGTGTGTGTGTGTGTGTGTGTGTGTGTGTGTGTGTGATAAAACCCACAGTAGTCCTAGGCCTTCATAGTCACTCACCACTCATTCCCTGACTCACCCAGGGCAGCTTCCAGTCCCGAAAGCTCCATTCATGGTAAGTGCTCTACACAGGTGTATCATTTAAAAATCATTTTGTATGGTGTTTTTACCTTGTCTATGTTTAAATGTGTTTAGATGTACAAACACACACACACACACACACACACACACACACACACACAAGAGGGGACCCCAAAAAACCTGAAATTATTTTTTGGAAGGCGGGCCCTTTAAGTACAGGCTTTCTCCGCTAGGTAAGTGTTCAAGGAAGTCATCGGCAGCAGTGTACCAGCTAGTATTGTTGTGAGAGGCTGCATTTGGCTTTTTTTTCAATGAATATATTTTGGAGATTCTTTCAATGCATTTGCCCATTTCATGATGGGTGACTAACATGAACAACCTGTCCACACCATGCTGACTGAGTGTTCAGCAGTTTTGGACCCCAAGTGGCATGGCACCCATGCCCCCCTCCCCCCATTCACCAAATCTCACCCCAAGCGACATTTTTATTTGTTTCCCTGGATGAAAAAAGCCCTCAAATGGAAACATTTTGCTGATGTGGAAAAGGTGAAACAAAAATGGCAGAAGCACTAAAAGGCATCAAAATTGATGAGTTCAAAAACTGTTTTGAGCAGTGGAAAAAGTGTCCTGATAGGTGTATTGCATTAAGGAAAGATTGCTCAGAAAGCGACTGAAGATTAAACATGTTAGAATAAATATACATTTTTTTTTCTTTTTTTTTTGAGTTGGAGTCTCACTTTGTCGCCCAGACTGGAGTGCAGTGGCTGCTCCCGGCCACCGCAGCCTCAACCTGCTGGGCTCCGGCAATCCTTCCGCCTCAGCCTTCCAAGTAGCTGGAACTACAGGTGCACGCCACTATGCCCGGCCAGTTTTTTTATTTATTATAGAGATGAGGTTTTGCCAAGTTCCCTGGGTGGGTCTCGAACCCGCGGGCTCAGGCAATCCACTCGCCTCGGCCTCCCAAAGTGCTGGGATTACAGGCTGAGCCACCAAGCCCGGCCAAATATACATTTTTGAATAAACGAGTTTCAAGTTTTTTTGGGTCCCTCCTGGCATATATACCACATTTTCATTATCCACTGATAAGTTGGTGGTAATTTAGGTTGATTCCACATCTTTGCAATTTTGAATTGCGCTCCTTGTAGACATGAGGCAGGTGTGTTTTTAATATAACCACCTCTGTTCCTTTGAGTAGGTACTTTTCCTTTGGGTAGGATTGCAGGATCAAATAAATGGTAGATCTACTTTTAGTTCTTTGCGAAATCTCCATCCCTATTTCCACGGCGGTTGTACTAATTTGCATTCCCACCAAAAGTGTGGGAATCCAGGCCAACATGAATTCTTTTTTGATTTTTTTAATAATGGTCATTCTAACTTGTGTAAGGTGGTATCTCATTGTGTTTTTATTTTGCATTTCCCTGATGATTAGTAATGCTGAGTATTTTTTTCATATGTTTGGTGGCCATTTTTATATCTTTTGTCTGTTCATGTCGTGTGTCTGCTTTTGAATGGGATTATTTGCTTTTTTCTTGCTGACTTGTTTGAGTTCTTTGTAGATTCTAGATATTAGTCCTTTGTCAGCCATATTGTTTGTGAATATTTTCTCCAATTTTGTAGGTTGCTTATTTACTTTGTTGATTATTTCTTTAAACAAAATTTTAAAAAGTAAAAAAAAAAATTAAATAGTACTTAGGATATAAAGAAAGAAGATGTGTTGTACAGCTGTAAAATGTGTTTGTATCACTCCAAAAGAGTCAAGCATGTTTAAAAATTAAAAAGTCTATAAAGTAAAAAAGGTTATAGCCAGCTGAGGTTAATTTATTGTTAAAGAAATAAATCTGAAAATAAATTGAGCGTAGCTTAATTGTCCAGTGTTTATAAAACTCACAGTAGTCTACAGTAATGTCCCAAGCCTTCACATCCACTCACCACTCACTCCCTGACTCACCCAGAGCAGTTTCTAGTCCTGCAAGCTCCAATCATGGCCCTATGCAGATCTACCGTTTAAAATTATTTCTACTCTATTTTTTTTACTGTACCTTTCTATGTTTAGATGTGTTTAGATACACAACTATTTATCCTTGTGTTACAATTGCCTACAACATTCAGCACAGTAGTATGCTGTGCAGGTTTATAGCCTAGGAATTACAGGCTATGCCATTTAGCCTAGGTGTGTAGTGGGCTGTGCCATCTAGGTTTGTGTGAGTCCATTCTGTGATGTTTGCACAATGACAAAATCGCCCAACGACACATTTATCGGACTGTATCCTCATTGTTCAGTGATGCGTTACTGTAGTTGGGACATTAACCCTTGTCATAAATATATGGTTTGCAAACAGTCTTCCCACTGGTTGTCTTTTCACTCTGTTGACTGTTTGCTGTGCGGAGGCTCTTTGATTTGATGTCACCCCACTTGCTTAGTTTGGTCTTGTTGCCTATGTTTTGGTGTCCTATCCGCAAACACCGCCAAGACCAATGTCATGAAGCTTTTCGCCTATGTTGTCTTCTAGGAGTTCTACAGTTTCAGGTCTTATGTTAAGTCTGTTATCCATTTTGAGTTTATTTTTGTGTATGGTGTAAGGTAAGGGTCCATTTCATTCTTTTGTACGTGAATATCCAGTTTTCCAAACACCATGGACTGTCCTTTTTCCATTGTGTATTCTTGGTACTCTTGTTGAAGATCAGTCGACTGTACATGCATGGATTTATTTCCGGGTGCTCTATTCCTTGCCATTGGTCTATCTGTCTGTTTTATGCTAGCACCATGCTGTTTTGATTTGCGTATACTTGTATCTGGGTCTTCATTTTGTGAATTAAATGAGAGTCAGTGTGGTGTAAGCGAAAAGCCTAAGATGAATATATAGTGCCAAAAAAAAGAGCCGTTCACAAATAGAACAAGGGGGAGGGAAAGTAAGACTCAGGCAGTTTGGTGTAATTTACTCCTTGGGTGGGAATGAGTAGGCACTGTTTAGATGATATTTCAAGGTTTGGCAAAGTCATTTACCATCTTATTTTCTAAGCCGAACACTTGATCCTGGATGCTATGTCTCAACTAGGAACTGACACTTCATGGTTTCTCAAAGTTCCCCGACTGGGGTAGAAATCTATGCTCCATAAGGCACATTCCTCTCCTTCTCCCCCATGTGACTAAAACTGCCTTCCTAAAACAGGATAATATAATTGAGCCTCTGGTTAGGAGACCAGGAATTCAATAGCAATTAATGCCAAAACCAATAATTTTTTAATAATTTGTTTCTCAGATAAATGTTTGTCTTTTCATCATTTGAAAATCAGGATGATTTACACTTCAAGATATTTCATATATTTATGGGGCGACCTTTCTCATCCGTTTTTCTTATTTTCTGTACCATTATGATATTTCTATATAGTCATGAAAATATAGAAATATATTTTCCCATGTTGTCATTATGATTTATTTCTACTTATTTTCTATTTTTCTCACCTAACTCCTAAATCATCTGTCTTTTGCAGTAAGCCATGAAGTCTAGGTGTTAAAAATGACCCTGAAGCTGATCTTTGCTTTTCTCTAAATATGAAAATACATCAGGATAGTGCTGTTACCAGAATTCACATACAATTTGAAACACAAATAGAATTAAAATAAAACAACTAGGCTTACCTCCTGGATCTGCTGCTTGTCAGCTCCATCCTGTGACCTAAACTGTCTCTGTCAATTTCCTTTTCATGAAGATAATAATCAATTCCATTTATGAAGCTCCTTGTAAAGTCCCGAGACAACACTCTCTTGAAGTTGGCTCATTTTTTTAATTGGCATAACAGTGTCTACTTTGAAAAACCTCTGTGAGAATTGGATAAGATAACACAATACCAGGGTAGCTCCCGTCACAGCGGGACCAAAACACTTGCAGTATCCTACAATGCCTTTCTTGCAAATTTCCTTTTCAAATGCCTAGGAGTCGATGTAACTGACAAGGAAAAATGGGCATGTGACACACTATCAAAAGCAGTAGCACATCTTTACCTTTCCTGTCTAGCAGCCTGGGGAAAAAGCCTCAGGATCTCTTCGTGGAGGGGCTCCACTTGTGCGAGGGTCTTCACCTTCATCTCCAGCAGGTAGTCTTTGCCAAATTTGCTTTTCAGGTGTTGGATGGAACCGATACACCTGGAGGTAAAAGGAGGACGAACTCATAAGGCAAAGGAGAAAAACATAGAAGATGTAGTGTTTGAGAGCCAAGAGAAAGATATGCAAGGTAGTGTCTGAGAGCCTTGATTTGTTGCTAGCGTTGTCTCCAGGTCCTTCCTGCTAAATCTGAGTGCAGCAGTTCGGCTGTTTTCAGTGCTCTATCCCCGTTCATAGGCAAAAATCTTCCAGCCATGCAGCTTGGGCTCCAGTGTGGGCTCAGGACAGGCACTCACCTCAGCCTTCCAGACACCATGATGGCCACTCGGTCGCACACGGCCTCGGCCTCTGCCATGTAGTGGGTGGTCAGGAGGGCGCCCCTCTCCGTGTTCCTAAAGGTGGCCCGGATAGCCTGCCTATGTTGTCAAGAGATTATTTGCCATTTAGAGAATCCTCCAACTCATCAGAAATGGGTAGTGAGAAAAAGAAACTTAACTGACACGAGGGTGAATAATTGGCAAAAAGAGAAGAGGCAAGGGAAGACTCTGAGGAGGGCCGACTGGTGACAGCTGTTAAACTGAGAACGCATGCTGGAAGAGAGGACTTTACAGGATACATTTATTATGTGGTCGTATAAAGAGAGACGCTGAGCAAGAGATGGTTGTTTATGAAAAGGCTGTGTGAAGGGGAACAGGACAACATAAAATTTAACAACGGTGTTTTCACAAGCTAGGAAAATAAATGCACAGTGAACACACATGACACCAACTTTTACTCCTTAAGGAGAACTCCTGTTCTCGTGCTAAGTACTGAAAACTTAACGTGATTGTGGAAATGCATACACCAACCTAAAGATCAGCCAAGCAGTTAGGATACTCAGGGATCTTCAGGCCTGACCATGGTTATTCTTATCTCAGTGGGAAGTGGCCGTAAATATCATCAGAGAAAGACTTTCTTCAAAGTCGGGTTCCCATTCTATCACCCAAGTTGGCGTGCAGTGGCACACTCACGGCTCACTGCAGCCTCTTCCTCCTGGGCTCCAGCAATCCTCCTGCTTCCACCCCCCAAGAAACTGACACTACAGGCAGGCGCCACCTCACTGGTTAGTTTTTAAAATTTTTTGTAGGACCGAGGTCTGGCTATGTTGCCCAGGCTGGTCTCAAACTCTGGGCTCAAGCAATCCTCCCCTCTTGGTTTCTCAAAGTGCTGGGATTTCAGGAGTGAGCCACGGCACCTGGCCCATTTTACGAATGATGTTGATAGTTTTTTGGTTTTTTATTTTTTGCATTAAGAAACAGTGTAAGGGTCAATTTTGCAGAAGCAAAACAGTGTACAAACTCGCCGCAAGGCATCTGCGCTGGCCCTGACCATGGTAACATTCCTCACCACATTTGCTGCTGCCCCTCGGGGTCCATCCCGGTCGACGGCTCATCCAGAAGCACCACCGACGGGTTCCCCAGGATGCTCAGCAGGAAGCACAGCTGCAACGAGAGGAGCAGTCCGTCGGCACCCCGCTGTGGGCGCCCCGAGGGACCCCGAGCCGGCCGTACCTTTCTCTTCTCCCCCTCTGGCAAGGTCTTTGCGGGAGCCTTCAGCTGGTCCTGCAGCCGGAGCGCGTCCACTAGCCTGAAGGAGACACAACTGTCTTCTTGACAAGGGGGAGGCTGACAGGCGGGTGGCTGAGCGAGGGTGGGGGTGCAGAGCTCGGAAAAGCAGTTCTGGGGGGTAGGGCAGGGGAGGGGAGATGTTACTGGCTGGTTTGTCCCTCTCCAAAAGATAATGTTACCTTTTGAAAGAGTAGGAACACGTGTCATGAGATCCAAATACTTGCTCTGTGCTAGCTTACATTTTCATATTTTTGATATATTTTACCAGCGAATACTTTTTCATTTTCATATTTGATAGGAGGAAAAAGAACGGAGACTTTGAACGCCAGGTGAGGAAATTCTCGTTCCACATCTACCCAGTTCATCCCGAGTCCGCCTTTAGAAAAAGCCTCCCACCCCGAGTCCCAGGAAGGTCGTCACTCCCAGCCCTCCCCTGCCCCGTGGGACAGAACAGGTGTGGCCCCTGTGTACCGCGTGATGGCAACCTCCGCGTCCCCCTTCCTCAGCCCTTTCACGGCGGCGTACACCTGCAGGTGTTCCCTCACTGTCAGGCTGGGCCACAGCGCGTTCTCCTGAGGACAGTACCCCAGGAAGCCAAGGGTGTCCCCTCCGCTGCTGCCCTTCAGTGTCACCTGCGGACGGGGGTACCCTCTTAGAACCTGCATTCTGTGTCGCTTCTCGCAGTATTTCCATGACACATTCTTCTTCACAGACCTAGAACAACTAGGGAAACTCTACAATCTTGCTGAGTTTAATAATCTGAAATCATTTTGCATTGGAGACAGGCTGGCAGAAAGTAAGTACTGAAAAACAAATGAGTGCACAGCGAGCGACCTAATCTCAGCTGAAAGTCAGACATCCCACAAACGTGGTGCCGGCCATCGTGGTCACCAGCTTATACCCAATGTTTTCATCTCTGTCAGAATGAAGCATTTTGACCGAATGACTCACTAGGTAACTTCACTCATGGATCGGATGATCTTTGAGTACCTCCTATGTGCCTGTGGGTGCATGGAGCACCAAATGGCTAGCGTGCCTCTCACTTGGAAGTCTCATTCTGCCGAGTGATTCAGGAAGGAAGCAGGCAGAGAAATAAGTCATCAGGATAAAGACAGACCAGAAGAGGTGCTGTGGTGGAAACTCAGGAGGCTGGGGTGGATAGGAGCAGCGAATGTGACTTTAGCTAGGGGGACCAGAGAGGCTGTCTGCGGAGGGCCGCTTTAGCAGAGGAGACGATGCCGGTCATGGAACAGGCCAGAGGCAAAGGTTGGCGGCAGAGCCAAGAGCAGGATGAAGCCCTGCTGGGGTGAAGCATGATGTGGAATGAGAAAGGGGGGGACAGAGGTGTGGCTGAGAGGGAGGGAAGTCAGCTCTGCAGCCACCTGCGGGACCAGGAGAGAGGTGTCCTACCAGCCACAGAGCAGTGAAAGGTCCCTGCACATGTTTAATCAGGAGAATGTTATCAACGTATCAATGAGCAGTTGTTGCCTTTTCTCCCCTGCAAGCCAGATGTATGAGATTCGAACCGCTGTCTGATAGTGACACAAACTGAAGTCATCTGACACCTGTTGGGCAAGCCTTCAGAATATGCTGGCATAGCCCCAATCGGTTCTCTTGTGAAGGATAATGAGCATTAGTAGGAAATCAGCTGTGTTCATTTAATAGAAATGTCAAGGCTTCAATGATTCATTTTAATAGAAAACTTATGGTTTCAATGTAGATGTCATGAGGCCTCTAGTCACGGGCTGAGTTAATTAATTTAACTTAGAAATGAAAATGCAAAAGGAGCTCTCCTTGTCTCTCTCCTGATGGGTCTACATGTGAACT